>ML787732.1:1099216-1118726 GCA_009831015.1 Picea engelmannii
TATATACTATGAGTATTGATTGGACCTGTGTCTTTATTATCAAGTCTTATGAGAAAGAGGTGAAGTATTCATTTCTATTTCATATAAAAATATCCATAACCCTGATATGTTTTATGTGCACTCACTTTTCGATCTGTTAGATTCATCATTTGCAATTGCCAACAAATCATCTATTCTTCATCTCAGATTTATAGAGATTGTTTTTTTCATCTATATTGTTTGAGGTTTAATTGTCTTCTTATTTCTTCCACCTTTCACTATTAGCTTTTGTGCTCTATTGAATGAGACTGTGCCCAATGGATTAGGCCTATGGTCTGGTATGATTACGATTTATTAATTCTAGTCACCTGCTATTTTATCTTAAACCTTGCCTACCTAGTTATTTCATTATTTATCTTTCAAATATAGAATCTTGTGCTTAATTCTTAGAACTGTTGCTTAGTGATGATAGGCAGCTAGTGTTCTTAAATCATATGAGAGAGCCCTCTCTGGTCCAAGAGCTAGCTTGTGGCCTAAAGTAGGTTTTAATATGTCTTGGCATGGTTTCTAAACAGCCAGAAACCATCTCAAGTTATAACAATGATGACGATGAGGAGTAGGACACCAAAAATGTTGATTACCAGTGGTGAGGACGACGATGATGACAATGATCATGATGACGATGATGATGACAATATGATGATGATCATGACAATGGAAATGATGATGATGATGATGATGACGATGATGATGACAACAATGATGATGATGGAAATGACAATGTTGATTATGGTGATGATAATGGCAACAATAACAATAACAATGAATATGACAACGATGATGACTACGATGACAATGACGATGATGATGAGGATCAGTAGGACATTGACAATGTTGAATATGGTGGTGACAATGATGATGAGGACGACAATGATGACGATATGATGATGATCATGACAATTGCAATGACAACAATGATGACAATAATGATGACGATCATCATGATGATGACATCTGCGACAATGAAGATGACAACGATGATGATGACAATGAGGATGGTGAACACGATGATGATGAAAATGAATATGACCACGACGACGATGATGATGATGACAATGATGATCATGATCATGATGACGACGATTATGATGACAACAACAATGTTAATTATGGTGATGACAATGATGATGAAAATGATGAGGATGATGATGAGGATGATTAAAATGACAATGACAAAGAGGATGACTGCGATGACAATGACGATGATGATGAGGATTAGTAGGACGTTGACAATGTTGATTATGGTTGTGAAAACAATGATGATGACGATATGATGATGATGAAAATGAGGATGATGAAAATGACAATGACAAAGAGGATGATTGCGATGAGAATGACAATGATGATGATGACGATGATGATGAGGATTAGTAGGACGTTGACAATGTTGATTATGGTTGTGAAAACAATGATGATGATGATCATGAAAATGGAAATAACAGTTATTATGACAATGATAATGACGATGACGATGATGACTGAGACAAGGAAGATGACGACGATGATGATGACAATGATGATGATGATGATGATGATGATTATAATTATGATGACCACTACCACCACCACCACCATGATGATGATGATGATAATGACAACAATGTTTATTATGGTGATGACAATGATGACAATGATGACAAAGATGACAATTATGATGATGACAATGATGACAATCATGATAGTTATGATGATGAAGATGATGACAAGGAGAAGGATGATAATGTTTATTATGATGATGATGACGATGACGATTAACCCATATAAATAAATAACTTGAAAAGAATAAATCATATAAAATATATAATCACATACCTCCTACATTTCAATATTTCTGAAATATCATTCATCATATTCTTCTTCATCCAACTCTACATATGTATCATCTGGTTCAAAATAGACTTTTAAAGGATTTTCCATATCAACATCATCATCAATGTCATTTTCGATAATATCATCATCGAGAACATTTTCATCTACATTTGGCTCAAATTCTTCGACTTCTTCATCTAATAGTACATCTACTATATGCTCCTCTACATCTTCTTCTTATTCAATATCATCTTTTGCTACATTATAATTTGCATTCCTTCCTCTTGGATCATATCTAACAATGTACGAACAACCTGCTTTACCTGGAACCTCTAAATAAAAAAATTGCTCACATTGTCTTGGAAGAACATAAGTTTATGTGCCCGGCTCAAACGTCCTTGTATTAACCATGGTAAATCCATTGGCATGCTCATTAACAGTTCTATCGGGATCACATTCATTCATCTGTAACCTATACCATTTGACCTCGAACATAATTAACTTGAAGGATTTAAAGAAACACTCGATTGTATCATCCAAATACCCATAGTATCTATTTTCTAATATTGTTGGATGCCTATCACTTCTTAAGGAAACATTAGTGACCTTAAATACTGCAATTATCCCACAATCAAAGGTTTTATTCTTGTCATCCAACTTTTTGATGGGAAATTTATGACCATTGCACCACATAACCTTGTGGTGTGTCAACTGTAATATACCAGACACATAAAAAAATGCATTATCAATCAATAAACATATTTATACTCAGTAAAAATTTATAAAAGAACACACCACATAGATTAATATAATGGAAAAAAACTAAAACATGATGTGGGTGAATAACATGCTTGTCTGTTTATCTTTTAAACCATATGTTAAATCAATTTCCCTATAAGTAACCATGGTATCTTGAATACGATGAGCTTCTTTAAGAAAAGTAGCCACCCTTTCCCATGATAACTTACCATTACATTGTATACATCAATATATCCATACTTCCATCAAATCAAGATTGTATGTGATGTATAAATGTAGTGCATCCGAATCTCGTCCAACTGTATGAAAAAAAAATGACTAATTAGAATAAAGATTAATAATTGATGGAAGCTAAATAAAAATTAAATAAGTAAAATTTAGAAATAAATTAATATTAATGAAAATTATTATAGATATATACCATCTAATTACCTTTCACTTTCTTCATTCAACCTTTCCCAACTAACACCTCCCCTTCAAATTTGTTAATGGAATTGACATCCCAAATCTGAGGCACCTTCATGATTTTTGTTGCTAATTTAGGAATATACTGACTTATATACATTATATACACCAAGGATTTATATACCATATAACCCTCCACCATAGAGCCCCGGGGACATGTTCTTTGTCTAAAAAAAGTATTTGATGACTTCAAGTGCCTCTCCACCATCCACATTCACATTGTGTACAGGTCCACGCATTTCAATCTCCACAGCTTAGTGTATCAGGTAGTGTTTTTGTGAATTGAAAAATTCTGAAGGTAGATACTTTTGCATTTCGTGCATTAGTCGAGGAATTTTTCTCTTCCAATATTTTATATATTCTTTATGGATTTATTTAGATGAAAACCACCTACACATGATATAACAAAGCAAATCATAGGTTTCAATAACAACGTATACACATTGCAAGTAAAATAGATGTCGACAAGTTCAGCAACAAATATTTTACATATAAATCATTATTTACCTCATGCATTTTCCAAGATCATATATAACTTGTTTTAAGTTGTTGTCAAATATGTCGGGGATATATAGAGGTAAAACATACTGTAACAAAAAAAGTATCATTAGTTTTTTGAAAAAAAAAAACAAAATTAAAATACCAAAAAATTGTATATTTACCAAAATATAAATCTACCAAAATAATTACCTTAATGAAGGTATGCCAGTGATGATTTTTCACCCCACCAAATTCACCTTTCTTAGTTAAGATATTATTTATGTTTGAATCAAATCGCATGGGAAATTTGATTTTTCAAATGAACTCTTTTAAAACATTGCTTTCATTCTTTGTAAATAACCATGGAATATTATTTTAGTGTCCATTGCTATTTGAATAAATCACATTTTGCAGTGCATGATTGGCTTCCTTAATATCAGTACAAATTTTGACATTTTTTTATTTTTCATTCCTTCCATCTAATATTCTCCATAACATTTATATTACATTCTTCCTGATATGCATTGTATCAAACAAATGAGCTATTTGTAGGTGCTCATAGTAGGGAAACCTATTGAATTGTATAGGGTAATGTTGAGGGGTCCAATATCCTTCATCTCAATAGTAGGAACCAAACCCGCCTTAGAGGCCCAATTATACTCTGCAACGTTGATGAATGGAATGGTTCTCCAAATCTTTCAATCTAGCCAATTTACCGATGGGCTTTACTAGTGACTGACAAGGTATCTTTATGTGAAAGTTCTTCCTTCAAGTTAAACATTTCTCTTTTGTCTTTTCTATTATTAGATGAGTCAGATAAAGTAAGAGTGATGATATAAACCAACTGATAGAGGGAATTATTAACTATTGAACAATGTTGAGCTTGGGATAACCCTCGTGTTATAGCGTGCAGACAACGATATTCACACCTATTACAAGTCTATTAATAATACGTTAACTTGTTGGTATTTAAACACTGACTAAGATACAATTATGGAAATAAAATATGCATGCAATAAAGACAAGTGCAAGAAAATAGTTTCCTTAGCTCTACCATCAATCACATATTAACACGACGATTCATTTTTCATAATTTAGAACAAAAGAACTATTAAAGTGTTGAAAAAGATAGTTTATCAATAGATTCAAAAACTCCTACTCATTACCGCATCAACTACTGAATTCAAATATGGAAGTAGTTCCTCCTCAATCCAATCACATAACGCTTTTGATGAAAATAAAATTTGTTTCTGGTTCTAAACATGACTTCCTATTAAAATTTCTCAGAAATAATTCTTTACAGTTCTCAAAAAGAGGGTCTTTTCCCAAAAACCATTGACCCTTACTAAAAGGTCGATCCCCCTATTTATAAAGAATCACTAACTTAAAATATTTACTAAAAGTTTGTGTTAAGTAAAACAAAATAATGACATGTGGCACTTGATCTCTTTGTTCTCTTGAGATCGTCTAGTGGTTCTACTAGAGTGGATGATTCTTCTCATACTCTGACCACTTGACAAAGATATCCTCGCATGTGTTAGCATATGGGAATCTGTGTTGGTCCATCGGGGTTGAAAGGGTTTCCTTTACCTCTATTGCTCGTTCTCTATATCTGATCATCTTGGCACTTAAACTCTACAATACTACGCAAGCCTTGATTGGGTGTTCCATAAACTTATTCACCTAACCTGGTGTCATGCTCACCACCTGTGAAATCTCTGCTTCCCAAGATGAGTCATGTTCTGCGTGTCATTTGACTATGTCATGCAAATCGACAAAGTCTTCAGGTGAGCCAAAATATGGAAGGTCAATGTCTTTCATCTCCTGGTTGATCTTCTCCCAAATTTTCTCGCACTCAACCCACCTTTCCTGTATCTTTCACTGAGGTTCCTAGGCCATACTTACCAAGTATTTGGCTACCTTCCTAATTCAGGAGATGTTGTTATCCATCAACACTAGGATGCCATGTTCTTCCGTGTTTCGGCCCTTCTGTACTACACTGATATAATCGATTCGCTCCACATCCTGGTATGCCTTCTCATACCATCTCTCCATGTCTTTATAGGTTTCCAGCACCATGAGAGTGTCTTCTTCAAAATCAGCTACACATGTAGTGAATATATTTCTTTCACTCGTGAATTATGTGTATGCTTCTCGGAATTCACTCTTCAGGAAAATTGTCGTTTGCGTTGAGTCTTGGTAATATTTTTCCATATGGAGAAAATGGTCCAGCTCCTTCTTTTCGGAGGCTAGTTCCTTTTTGTCTCATTTTTCTTGATCCAACATGGCATTATTTATATCCATCACCACGCCGATTAGCTCAGTTGTCTTCGCATTTTCTGTGTTGAGCAGCTTTTCTTCCATGGTGATGAGAAGCGTGATATCAAGCATGAGCCTACTTTTCTTGGTTGTCCTTCTCATTATAGCTTTCCTCTTTATGTCATAAGAAATCTCATGTATATCGACGACCTCATCCATGGGCTTAGGAATCTATTGGTCTCCCTAGGTCAGAGTGTTTCCTAGGCTTCCTTCCATATAAATTTGTTCTATGACTGGCTCTTGTACTTATTTAACAGGCGAAGCTTATGTATGCTCTAGTGGCTTGACCTCCTATTGGTGTCCATCGGTTGGTGGAGTGTCGGCCTTAGATGGGGAGACGGTCACAGGTTCAACACTAACTTGGTGATCAACTATTGAGGTGTCGATCTCTAGTTGATACAATTCCTCTTCTTGTTCACCAGAGCCTAGCTCATCCTTGGAGCTGTCTTTCGAAGTCCCTGATAGGTAGAGAAATTCAGTGTCTAGGATAATCTCAGCCTCATGGTCACCCTACAAAGGATTTAGAATCGAATCATCACGATTTGGAGAATATTTTCCCCTCGGTTATATCTCCTATGTGATTGGTGTTGTAGTTATAAGCGAGACCTCTGAGCTCTCTTCATCATTATAGATGGTAATCAAATCAAAGAGAATGTTAGGCACACCTGTTTCACCTGATTTTATTTTAATTTCTTATTGAGCTGGAATAATCACCGGTGATCTGGCTTGTGGTGACGAAACTCTGGTATTTTCTGGAATGATGGTTCCCTCTAGTAGAATTTTTTCTGAGTTGATTTTCCCTTCTTCGAGATTTTTTGTGTCGTCTAGGGTGACCCTCAAGGGTTATATCAAAGGGTCAAGCATGGGGTCATATTGTAGCCTTTCTATGACTCTTTGGGCTTCTTATAGTCACAACATTCCTCTCCTTTGCGTCTATCTAGCTTTGATTGCTCTGCTTTCATCTCTTACTCTAAGGGCTTCTTTAGCTGACTATTCTATGGTATCGACCTGCACTTCCATACTCATCACTTTAAATCTAGTCATATTTGGGTTAGCTTTTCTCTGTAGCACCTCCTCCTAATCTTGAGCACATTCTATAAATATTTCGTCTTCGAACTTATCATGTGTGTATGTCCAGCAGGAGGAGACTTGTGATGCATGTTGAAGTACCAGGCCTCTAGGCTCATGTTTTCAATATCGGTCTGTGGAGAATCTGTATTCCAGTTGGCTTAAACCCTCTTGTTTATATTGTGTAATATCCTTCACCATGTAAAACCCTATATGGAAACCATAGGGTATGAATGCTCACTTCTAGTATTTAACTAGAGTGGCATTATAGCCCTTAAATATGGTTTGGTAATAGATTTCTCCCACGACGAGTTGGTATGGGACATGAGAGGGGAGTAAATGTGGTGCACCGGTAGCCCAAAACACCCTGATATAAGTCAAGGTTTCCTCTAGGTATCAGTGGCCTACTCTAGATCATTTTCTTGGTCATTGCCGAAAATCTTGGGCATTCTTTCTTAAAAATAATAAAATAGACCCAAGATATAAATTCATCGCAGATGAGAGCATAGGATTTTTTGTACCTATTTTCCCACAGAATTATGAAGTAGACATGTACAGGTAGCTCGACAACATGCCAACTCAGATTCATGCCTGCGAAGACGTTCCTTACATAGATTACGTCTAGTAGGTACGATGTCATGTGAAAAACAAGCGTTTCTCCATCCTTTGGTGTCTGGGCCTACAATATATTGGTGCTCAATTGTTTTGAAATGATTTCTCCCCAGTTGAAGCTGCTCCCATAGATGGCCACAGTGTATGCCAGGGGCATGCATGCCTTTGAAAACTTGGCGCAATACTTATCCCTGTACAATCGACAGATTAGAGCCATTAAATAAATGTATGGCTCCCTTAGGTTTGTTGTTCCATACCGTTCGTTTCTCCGATTTGTGAATTTTTATCTTCCTTCCACCATGAGGCCATCAATCTGTTGGTGTCATGGAAATCATAGAATTTTACTATGAAATAAGTGTTTAATCGCTCCTTTGGGTCCCTGATCTTGTAGTATTTATGGACCTCTATAAGGAGAAATACACCAATGCATACACCATTCTCATCATTGACCAGGCACTTCATTGCGTCTATATGGTTGATTATCCACACGAGGGTCTCAATACAAGGAAAGACCGGGGTTCGGCAGGATACCATATGTAGGCATGATCATCGTATGCTCAGAAAAACTTGGTCATCGAGCATCCTTACATTCGGGTAGTTGTGGGCGATAAATTTTGGGTAATATTCTAGGTTAATCCTTTTGAAAAAATCTCCCCACTACAGGAGCATTATCTTTGACCCAGTGTTTCATCGGAAATTTCAAATTCATGTTATTCAGTCGGCACATGGGACAACAATGTATGTGGAGAGAAACATTAATTGTCCTATTAAATGACATAATTCGACCTTATTTTGTGCTAAAAACATCCCATCATTCTACTAATTTAAACGGATGGATTGGGAGGTCGGCGTTTTACTTCGACAATGTTCATTGATATATTTTGGACAAAGATTTGATGTTGATCCATCTTGTCGTATAGCACTGATGTGGAAATATTGACTTGGAAGTGTGACTAGGACACGGGGAAGCCTAAGGTGACTCGGGATGGGACTAGGCCATACGAATTTCCTACATGGCAAAGACACGTGGCATTTGAATTTGGCTCCCTCACCTAAGAGTTTATTTGGAATCGAGGATTTTTGTTAAATATTTGTTTTGACAAACATGTTCTATCCTATCGATGTCGAAGAAGCTCTTAGGATCATCGATCGGTGAGATTTTGAAACACGTGTTCCTGTATTACCCCCCATGAAACTTGTCGATGCCAAAAATACATCGATGATCGGTGCTCAACGATGATCGGTGCTCAACGATGCATAAACATTGGTGAAATCCGAGCAGTAAAATAACCACATAGAAATGATAATCTTCGATCGCTAATGTATCATCGACACCGGGAAAAAAAAAAGGAGAAGTGCACAGATTGCTAACAATGTCCATGAATAAGTTTCAAGAAAATTGTCGATATCCCATCGACATCGACGAAATATGAAAGGGAAACACACTAACATGGGCCATAATGAACCTCCAATTCCAAAAAATGCATCACTAATCAATGATTGGAGGTTCATTATGGCCCATGTTAGTGTGTTTCCCTTTCATATTTTGTCGATGTCGATGGGATATCGACAATTTTCTTGAAACTTCTTCATGGACATTGTTAGCAATCTGTGCACTTCTCCTCTTTTTTTTCCCGGTGTCGATGATACATTAGCGATCGAAGATTATCATTTCTATGTGGTTATTTTACTGCTCGGATTTCACCAATGTTGAAAATAGGTGCATGGGTCACAATTTTAGCTGTGTATTCTTAGTTAAAAATGGCAAGTTCTTTTTAGAGAAAAAATTTCAAAACTTAATGATTCCTACACAACGAACTCAATTCAGAAAGAAGCAAAAAGAAAACAAGTGGTGCCCAAAAGAGAAAAAATTTCAAAAATCTTTTAGGGTGTGTTGAGCGCTCTACAAATGGCAATTCTCTGGGCAAAAACAGAATCTATGCTCCTTCCTTCAGGCTTAGCTTGTGCAGAAGTTGGTTGAGAAACTAAATGGCTTCTATTTCATCAGAGTATTTCCTATCCATGCCTGTACAACTCCCCGGGTTCTTGAATCTAGGTCCGCCTATGGAGTTCATCCCTTTTCCCACCTTCGTTTCTCTTGACCATGACCCACGCCCCTTTTTGACAGGAGTCAGGTAAGGCATTCACTAGCTCGAGGTCGTTTTAGTTATCATTATTCCCTCGCTAAGGTGTTTCTCTGCTACCTGCAAGAATCCATAGCCCCGATGGAGTCACCTCAACATCACAGACCTTGCTTCGCTGCCAGCAAGCATCCATATCCCCAATGGAGTTATATGCATACCCTCTCTGACTTTGCACTCATTTTAATATATTTGATTTTCTTCTGGAAGAAATGCCACGAGTGAGTTGCAGAGTAGGACGTATGTTATCTACAAGGTGAAGTTCTTCCTAGCTTTGTATAGAGGTACATGTGATCCGTTCCAACTAGCCATCTTTCCCTTTGCGATTTACTAGGCCACCAGGCGTACATTTCATCACTTACCAAGGTTGTGTATTTTGAAAAGACAAGATATAGATATCCTTTAAGAAAATTGTATTTTCCTAGCATCTCTTATGTTGCACGTAAGCGTAAGTTAGGAGCAGAGTTTGTTGCACCATATTTATTAAAGTCGACCACCGCTTTACAGAACACAACTTAATTACAGGAAAATACCAAGAAAAATAAAAGACAAAAAATAAAGCGGAATTTGCAATCAGCCTACCCTAAACCTACACATTTATCCTGATCAGAATATATGCTAAAAGAAACATGAAAAATGCATTTATTTTTATTTTGTTTTTAACAAAAGTATTGTTTTAGGGCTTGGCCATTCACTGGGAGGGTGTCGAGTTCCCCCCTCATATTTTGCAACCGGTATGTGCCTATCCCAATTTTCTCGGATACCTGGAAAGGTCCGAGCCATAGATTTTGAAATTTGGAATGTTTTTCCTTAGGTTTGTTTGCTCTATCCCATTTCAGGACTAAATCTCCTACTTCAAAACTCTTCTCTTTTGCCTTATTCTTTTCAAACCATCTTTTAACTAACTTTTGATGAGCGGTGAACTTAGATTTAGCTTTCTCCCTTTCCTCTTCAATCATGAGGAGGGTATCAATTCTTTGTTGAATAATTGATGAGGGTTGTCCTCTTGAAGCCTGAGCGAGCTGCAGTGATGGAAGATATAACCCATTTGGGAGAATGGATTATTGTCTGTATACCAAAAAGTATGGGGAGTTTCCTATAGCTTCCTTGGGTGTTACTCTATCTACCCATAAGGAATTATGAAGCAAGTTATGCCAATTCCTATGATTGTCTGCGACTGTTATCTTCAAGATCCTCACTAGGTTTTTATTAGTTGATTCTTCCACCCCATTTCCTTGTGGGTAGTAGTTTGCAGAGTATCTTATTATGATCCCTTTGTCCAGAGTGAACTCTGATAATAGAGTAGAAGAAAAGTAGGCAACATTTTCAAAAATGAGAATGGAAGGCATCCCAAACCTTGTGATCAGTTGTTGTTCTATGAATTGTATTACAACCTTTTCGTTCACGTGAGTCAGAGGTATGGCCTATGTCCATCTTGTGAAATAACATGTAGCAGTCAGTATATATTTATGTTGTTTTGAATAATTCGTAGTAATCTCTCCTATGAAATCTAACCCCCATTGCTTGAACAGTCTAGATATGGTTACTAGTTAGAGTGGGACAACTTCCCTCTTCTCTCTACCAATGCTCATTTGACAAGATTTACAATTTCTATCATATGTATGAGCATCCCTCAATAGAGTAGGCCAGTAATAATCGGCTCTTAATATTTTGTGACCTGTGGTATCTCTTGCAAAGTGTCTGCCTACAGGACCATCATGCATCTCCCTCAGAACCTTTTCTACATCTTCATGTTCAATACATCTTAGGAGTACTCCATCATAATTCACACAGAAAATTATTGAATTTATGAGGCGATATCGTGCAGATTTTAGCCCGAGAGCTCTCCTTTCCTTAGGTTTTAGGTTTTCTGGGCAAGTCCCATGATGTAGGAGGTAAATCAAGTTTCCATACCAAGATTCTTACCCTAAGGGAATGCAGAAAGATTCACTGCACCATAATGCTAATTCATTCTCCCACACGGGGTATTCATTTATTAGATCTTGGGCTTCTGCGACCAGTTTACACAATCCTTGTCCCTTAACTAATTTGGCATGTTTTATATCTAGATAAAATGATTGGACAAATGCCATCCAATTTCCCCTTCTCTCTCCCATCTCAGGTTGAGTGAACAGAGATCGGACTGTGAGATGAGGCACGATGAATTTGGTGTGATTTTTTAGGATGTAATATCTAAAAAAATTTATTGCTTTGAATACTGCATAAGCTTGTTTTTATATAGCAGGGTAGTTTAGTTCGACTCCTTAGATTTTAGTTCTCATAAATGATTTCGGTGCCTCATTGTTGTCATCATCTTTCTGGGTCAATACTGCATCCAAGGAATGGTCAGAGGCGAAAGTATAGAGAAAAAAATATTTACTAAAATCGGAACATCGCAACACCGAAGCTTGAGAGATTTCAATCTTGATATATTTGAAGGCATATTTTCACTCGTCATCCCATTTAAACTCTACATCCTTGTGAATAATTTTTTGTAAGGGTTTGACAGTTTCAGCGAAACCAGGCATGAACTTCCTCTCAAAGTTAATTTTCCCAAAGAAGGATTGCATATCCCTTTTGTTATGGGGAAAGGGAAGCTGAGCTATTTCCTTTATTCATTCGGGGTCTATACAAATTCTTACTTGAGATATAATATGACCTAGTAGTTTCCCTTCCTCTACACCAAAGATAGTTTTATTAGGGTTCAAAGATATTCCATATTTCCTACAGCTTTCAAAAATATGGGTTAGATGTTGGATGTGGTCTTCTTTTTTCTTTGAATACATAGTCACGTTATCCAAATATACTACTACACACTTGTTAATCAATCCCCGAAAGGCTACGTCCATGGCCCTTTGGAAGGTTTCCCCTACATTAATCAACCTAAATGACATGTTTTAATAAGAAAATGTTCTCCACTTGGTTCGGAAGGTAGTCTTCAATCATTCTTCCTCTGAAACTAGGACCTGGTTATAACCTGAAAAACCATCTAGAAGGGAAAATATTTCAGAGCCAAACACAGTCTGCAAGAACTGTGTCATGGGTGGCACTGGGTAGTTATCCTTTTCCAATGCTTTGTTAAGGTTTCTGAAATCTACACATAGTCGGATCTCCCCAGACTTTTTCCTGACAGGAACCAAATTGGCTACCTAGGCAGAGTGTCTAACCTGAAATATAATCTTAGCATCTAACAATTTATTTATCTCTTGATACATCAGGGGTTCCAGAGATGGATGATAGTTTCATAATTTATGTTGGAAAGGTTTTATCCCGGGTTTCAATAGGATTGTTTGTTGTATAATGTGAGTATCATATGTTTTCAGTTCCTTGTAATAATAGGCAAATATATCATGGTTATCCTTAAAAATTTTGATATAAGCTTTCCTATATTCTTTGGATGTTGTCCTGCCAATGTTCACGTTCTTGGGGTTCTCAAGGGTGACTAAGTTTATAGTTTCATGTAAGGGGCATGAGCTCCTTGTTTTTGCATTCTTCGGCCCCTTAAATATTTCTCTTAATTCAAAGATATATTCCAAACTGGCCACCCCTTTAGGTATCGTATGAAACTTGGGATGATCATCAGCATGGTCTTTTCCCCTGTTCTATTGGTGGGATTATGTTTCTGCTAGTTTCCCTTGGAATACTTCATCATCAATAGCCAAATCTTTAAAATTCTCTTGATTAGTTAGGAAATCTAAAATTTGTTCATCTCCTTCAAAGACTTTCCAGTTAGAAATGTTGTTAGGAACCGAAGGCTTGTAGAGTAGTTCCAATGTGAACCTAGAGGCCTCATAATATTCTAAAGGAGATAATCTCGAGGCTACGGTGGCTAAGGAGTCAGCAAGAGTATTCTTTGTTCTGGGAACATCAGTAATATTGAAGGCCTCAAAATTTTCTATTAGTCTATGCACCTCTTGTTGGCAATTTCTCAAGTGGGGTGAATTGAAATGGATAGTATTATCCACTTGCCTAAAGATAATTTCAAAGTCCACAAAAACTTCCAGTTTCTTTAATGTTTAAGTCTATGGCTTTCTTTAGTCGTTGAACTAGAGCTTCATACTCAACAGTGTTATTGGTGCATTCAAATTCTAGTCTGCAGGATAGGAAATTCTGCTTCCCCTATGGGTCAATGAGAATACATCATGTTCCCGACCCTTCTTGTGATTTAGACCCATCAAAATACAGCATCCAAACTTGTGAGAAAAATTTGTTAACTTCTTCATTCCTAGTTATTTTCTCACCTCCATATTCCTTGTCTGTTGCTCCCAACAGAGGATCCTGATAGAAGATGCTTTCTTCTGCAGCTGCCAGTAGATTTACTTGAAAATTCATTTCAAATTTTTGAGTGAGACGTACACCAGATGAGCGAGGGTAGAAATTGCCAAAATCATAATCGCAGGAGTAGTTTCCTAACACGGGGAAATCTGCCAATGAGGGTTGTTGAAAGCTTCTAAATCGGTAACAGTGTGTTTGAGATATCTTTCCCTATCGGTCCTAATTATGTTTGTATGTCCCTTTAATGTCAACCAGAGGTGATCCCAGTCTGTACTAAAGTATCCATTCAATTTCTCTGACCATTCTCGACTAAGCAACAGTCCATAATCCTCTAGGATATCTACTACGATTATGTCAATTACTTGAAAACATTTCTGGTGTGTAGCCATTTTGATCATGACATATTTAAGTTCCCCAATAAACTTTACCTGAATCATGTCTAGTTGTATAATGTATGTATCACTTTTAAGCGGGGTTGCATTCAACTTCTTGCAGATTGACAATGGCATGACATTGGAGGATGCCCCTGAATCGACTAAGAAATTATTCAGGTTTTTGTTGAAGACTTCAAACATTAAAAGGAAAGGTGGGACAAAAGGATTTCCTCTTTGGTCTAAAGAGAAAGCATTCACACTCAGTTTATTCTTTAAATCTGTGGGATATGTGACCTCACCTAGGTTAGTGCTCGTTATAGGGGATTCTATTGACTTTAAGGTATGTAACAAAAAATCCTTTTGTTGGGGAATCCTACACATGTCCATGACCGACACATTAGCCTTCAACTTTTTGAAGTATTATACTATGTTTTAGTCCATCTTAGGTGTTTCATGTGTGTGTATGTTTATAGGATTTCTTTGAGAGACAACCGGTGCTTTTGAGTGATCAGTTATTTGTTTTCCTCTCGAGGATTGAACATTGGTGGGATTATTTCCGACTAGTTGATCCCTACTTCACGTTTGTACAACCAAAACCTCAACGGTTGGTTCCTGGGTCTCAAATACATCATCGAGAGGCATCGGTAATTCATGATTCCACAACAACATGGTTGTTTCTTCGGCTGGCTCAATTTCTTCTTGATCGATGATATTTATTGTTGAGGCACATGATTGTTCGGTAAGATAAACTTCGTCAAGGAACCAATTGGCCATTAAATTCATATTGTGCACCCATTGGGGACAGTCTCTTTTGGAATTTTTCTCTTGATGGTACATACAAAAAGAGTCAGATTTTACATTCCCCAAGTCGATGTTTAAGTTGGTCGGGGGAAGTTCAATTGCTTTGAAATGCAAGTTTCTCTTAATAAAGGGTTTATAAGGCCTTTGACCTTCGTTTCCTTCTCCGACACTTTTTTCGTGTCTATGATTTCATTCAAAATTTTATTTATCATCCGTTGTAGGTATTCTATGTCCCCACCTCCCTTTTCGAGACCTTTTTCTGTTTGTTTTCCCAGGGGTCTAGTCAACAAACGTCCTCTCCTAGGTGGAGTTGAGATTCCTTCTTAACTAGTGAAACTTGGCCCTCTTTTCATCCCTTTATTTGGAATCCGATTTTTTTGGCTTCCTCAAAATTTTCAGCGAGGATGTGTTTGGCATCCCTTTTCACACACATGGAAATGGAAGCAAGGAGCGCATTAGCGTATACCTCAATCTGAAACTCCTGAGTAGGTTTATCTTCGGGTTGGAATTTTTTCAGTATAGTGGTAAACCGTTGAGTGAAATATTTAACCTTCTCTTTTGAACTCATGGTGGCGACAAAAATTTCAGCCATTAAATCTCTTGTGGTGGTTTCTTCTGCAATTTTTTCTAAGAAATCTTTTTGAAACTTCGTCTAACTAGTTATGGATCCCACAGGAAATTTAAAATACCAAGTCGAGGCTGAATTATCAAAGGTATAGGGAAAAATCCTACACACTACATATGCATGTTGTACGTTCATCAATATTATAGCTAATATGAACTTTTTGATATGGTCTTCAAAAAATCCAGAGGTTTCAGGGTCAAATTTGGGGAGTGATTTTTCTGGATGTCGGGGTAAGTTATGTACCCGTCCTGGGATTTCCAGAGCATCTTTGGCCAACCATGGTTGATTATCTTGAGGTTGATTTTCCCTTTATTCATTGTTTTCATTATTATCCTCCATGTCATCTGATTCATAAGCTGAGCGATCCGAGTTAGACCCTTCCTCATCAGATTCAAAATTGTCAGGTTCAGTGTAGTTACCAGCTAGTGTTTCGACGATCAAATTAAGGGGTTGCTCAATATCAGTGAGGGAAAAATCTATTAGGTATTCTACTGTGTGAACAAAAACCTAGTTAGGGGTATCAACAATTGGTCTGCATACTTTTTTTCTATGAGGAAGTAAATGATATAAGGGTAACGATCCAATTTGTCGGGCGTAAAATCTAGTGATTCTTCTGAACTAGTTCAACTCCTCATGGGGGAGAGCGTAAGGTATTTCAGGGAATATGTATTCTACTTCATCGTGCTAAGGTTATTTACTCATTTCGAGAGTACTCTCTATATGTGGTTTGTCTTGGGAATGACTAGGCATGCATGTGGGTTGTTTTGAATCTACAGGCTATGTGAAATATATTATCAGAAATGTCGTTAGTCATTCATTCATTCAGTCCCTCCTTCTAGCGCCAATTATGTTGAGGGGTCCAAGATCCTTTGCCTCAACAGTAGGAACCAAACCCGCCTTGGAGGCCCAATCAGACTCTGCAGCATTGATGAATGGAATGGTTCTCCAGATCTTTTGATCTAGCCAATTTACCGAAGGGATTCACTAGTGACTGACGTGGTATCTTTCTGTGAAAGTTCTTCCTTCAAGTTAAATGTTTCTCTTTTGTCTTTTCTATTATTGGATGAGTCTAATAAAGTAAGGGTGATGGTATAAACCAACTTATAGAGGGAATTATTAACTACCGAAGAATGTTGATCTTGGGATAACCTTTGTGCTCTAGCGTGTAGACAATTAAATTCACACCTATTACAAGTCTAGTAATAATACGTTAACTTGCTGGTATTTCAACATTGACTAAGATACAATTATGGAAATAAAATAAGCATGCAATAAATATAAGTGCAAGAAAATAGTTTCCTTAGCTCTACCATCAATCACATATTAACACAGCGATTCATTTTTCATCATTCAAAACAAAAGAACTGTTAAAGTATTAAAAAATATATCTTATCAATAGATTCAAAAAATCTTACTCGTTACCGCATCAAATATTGAATTCAAAGATGGAAGTAGTTCCTCCTCAATCCAATCACATAACGCTTTTGATGAAAATAAAATTTGTCTCTGGTTCTAAACAAAACTTCTTAATTAAAATTTCTCAGACATAATTCTTTACAATTCTCAAAAAGATGGTCTTTTCCCAAAAACCATTGACCCTTACTAAAAGGTCGGTCCCCCTATTTATAAAGAATCTCTAACTTAAAAGAGCTACTAAAATTTTGTGTTAAGTAAAACAAAAGAATGAAACGTGGCACTTGATCTCTTTGTTCTCTTGAGATCGTCTAGTGGTTCTACTAGAGTGGATGATTCTTCTCGTACTTTGACCACTTGACGAAGAGATCCTCGCATGTTTTAGCATACAGGAATTTGTGTTGGTCTATCAGGGCTGAAAGGGTTTCCTTTATCTCTATTTCTTGCTATATATATCTAATCATCTTGGCACTTAAACATCGCAGTAATGTGCAAGCCTTGATCGGGCGTTCCATAAACTTCTTCACCTAAACTGGTGTCGTGCTCGCCACCTGGGAGATCTATGCTTCCCATGATGAGTCTTGTTCTACATGTCGTTTAACTATGTCATGAAAATCGACAAAGTATTCAGGTGAGTTGAACTATGGAAGGCCAATGTCTTTCATCTCCCGATTGATATTCTCCCAACTTTTATCGCACTCGGCCCACCTTTCATGTATATTTCGTTGAGGTTCTTGGGCCATACTTACCCAGTATTCTGTCGCCTTCCTGATTCGGGAGATGATGTTATCCATCAGCACTCGGATGCCATGTTCTTTCATGTCTCAGCCCTTCTGTACTCCACTGAGATAATCGATTCGCTCCACATCGTGGTATGCCTTCTCATACCATCTCTCTACGTCTTTACAGGTTTCTAGAACCATGAGAGTGTCTTCTTAAAAATCATCTATGCACGTAGTGAAGAGATTTATTTTGCTCATGAATTGTGTCTATGCTTCTCGGAATTCACTCTTCAGGAAAACTGCATCTTGCGTTGAGTCTTAGTAATATTTCACCAGATGGCGCAAATGGTTCAGATCCTTCTTTGCAGTGGCTATTTCCTTTTCATCTCATTTTTCTCGATCCAGTATGGCATCATTTATAGCCATCCCCACACTTTATTTTTTTTTAAGTAAAAAAGTTGGAGCCTTTATATTAATCGTAACAAAATACAGTGTTGTGGGGGGTGCCAGTTGTCCCGCCTGTGAAGGAAACCGAGACAGCTGGACAGCCCTGTCCATGTGGCATAATAGTAGTAGTAAAGTCTGTAGTGGGAAAAATAGGCATTGCTAACTCCTGCCTGTAGGAAACTAGGAGTAGCCTCTAGCAGCTTAAGTCTATTATTGTTGTCTATGACTGAGATTAAAGAAAAACTAACAGTCCATCGACATAGACTAAGTAAACAAAACCATAAACAAGGGTCGGGTCGAAACATCAGATAACCTCTGTGCCAGCTGGAGTGTCGTGGTCCGCAGTGTGCCTCCATCACGCTGGAAAAGCGTAGGCTCTGCCACAGGTCGGGCATTGTTTTTTCGGCGTGGCTCGTGAATGCGCCGCGAAAAACATGTCCAGCCTCTGCTCCAGCCGCTGGATGTGAAAAGTCTGGTCGTTGAGTAGAGCCTGCACCTCAAAGATGAGGTTGAGATAGCCTTCGTCCGCCAGGGGTGGCCGAGCCTGCGTGGTGTCTGCGGTTGCACCTTGCCCGTTGCCTTCCATGCTTGCTCGGGTAGGTTCAGGAGGGGATTCCTCCTCTATGTAGCAGGGAGAGTAATGTTCTTCTTGACTGGGGCCACCCTGAGAGCTCGTTCCAACTGCCAATCCTGGAGTGTTGTCGAAGCCAAAATGCGTGCAGGGGTGCCAATTCTCCAGGACTATGAAGAGAGTATGCACAGGGGGGCTGGCTACGCCTTCGGCCGGGATCTCTTCTTCCACAATTGCCCTTCCCCGCATTCTCCTACGTCGAGCTACCACTGCTAGTGCCCTTTCGAACGCCTCTTTTCGTTTTCTCCGAGATTTCGCTGCATGCCAAGCAGCCCCCCTGCGTGGTGTTCCTCAAAGTCTGGGCATGGCTTTGTAGGGTGTCATTGCGGCCCAGCGAGGTGGCTGCACCAGGCTCGCGAGAGCTAAAGCACGGCGATCACAATTCGGCTGTGAGACAGGGGTTTGTGAAAGCGCTCGGCAGCCTGGAGGTGCAATGCATGCAATGAACCCAAGCCAAACGCTTATACCAATAGCCACCGCCATTCGATCCGCCATTAAAGACTGAAACTGAGTGCGAGTACCTTTCCCTT
>ML787732.1:1120222-1171711 GCA_009831015.1 Picea engelmannii
GCCCAGGCAGCGGAGGGATTTTTCAGCCATCTCCACCAGATTTTGGCTCCCATCACTTGGTTTAATTTTCCAGGATCTCGGAGGCCGAGTCCCCCTTGGCTCTTTGGCATGCACAGTCGATCCCAGTTGACAAGGGCCCATTTATTTTTGGGTTGGAGACCCTGCCAAAGGAAATTTCTCTGCAGAGCTCTGATAGCCTTGATGACTTTCTTGGGGGCTGCCAGAGCCGTGAAGAGGTAAGTGGGGAGCGCTTGCAGGACAGATTTGAGGAGGACCAGGCGGGAAGCGATGTTTAGGGGTCTGAGGGTCCAGTTGCGCATTCTGTTGGAAATGGAGAGAAGGAGGTTGTCCCAAGAAATGGAAGAGGCTGTGGTCCCTGTTAGAGGTATTCCTAGATAGTTGGACGGAAGGGAGCTCCTTGGAATTTCTAAAAGCCTGGAAATGTGTCTCTGCACAGGGATCGGAGTGTTAAAGAAGTAGATCTTGGACTTGTCAAGGTTGAGGGTCATGCCAGAGGCAACAGAGAAATCAGAAAGAATAGAGCTGAGCTTGGTCGCTTCCTGCACAGAGGGAGAGTTCAAAAGGAGAGTATCATCTACGAATTGGCTGTGAGAAGGCGTAGGCTGGACGTTGTGGAGGGGGAGGCCTTTGAGGGATCCTTCGCTGACTGCTGCTCGGAGGTAGCGTCCCAGGCCCTCCGCTAGGAGAACAAAGAGAAAAGGGGAGAGAGGATCTCCCTGACGAATGCCTCTGGAGGGCGAAAAGGGTTTGGAAGGAACACCATTTATTAGAATGGAAAAGAAGGTCGAAGAGATAAGGTTTAAGACCCATCTTGTCCAATCCTGATCAAATCCAAAGGCGTCTAGGACTGCCCGTATGTACTGCCAACTGGCTCTATCAAAATCTTTGGAAAGATCGAGTTTTATGAGCATACCTGGGGTTTTTGAAGTTTTGAGCGAATGTATGACTTCGTGAGCCAGGATGACGTTGTCCATGATTTTTCGTCCTTCGACGTACCCCGACTACTCCGGGGAGATGACAAAGGGCAAGATGAGATTGAGCCTAGTGGCAATGACCTTGGTGATTATTTTGTAGATTACGTTACAGAGAGCTATCGACCTGAAGTGCTTGGGATTAGTGACTCGTTCCTCTTTCAGAATGAGTGTGAGGAAAGTGGCGTTGAGGGCTGGCAATACTAGACCTGCAGTTCGAGACTCTTCTACTACTTCCCAGACTTCCTGGCCAATTAGGTCCCAGCAATAGTGAAAGAAATCAGTGGTGAACCCATCCGGGCCTGGGGCTTTGCCTGCAGGCATGGCCTTGACTGCTTGGTCGACTTCTTCCTGATTAATGGGCCGGGTTAGGGCAGCATTCTGCTCCTGGGTTATCAGAGCTGGTATGTGCGTGGTGACTCTCCTAATTGCTTCTGATCTGTCACTGACTGGTTTTTTTAAGAGGTCTTGATAGTAGCGAAGCAGTTCTGCTTCAATTTTGGAATGTTCCCTGATGGGATTGCCCTGGCTGTCCTCCAAGTGTGAAATCCTGTTGATGTGCCTCCTGTGGATCATGGCTCTGTGGAAGAACTTAGTGTTTTTTTCCCCCTCCTTAAGCCATTGCACTCTGGATTTTTGTTTCCATAGGATCTCCTCCTGCTTTCTTCGCTCCTCTAGCTGCATCGTGAGTTGTTGTTCTTCCTGCATGAGTTCCGTTGTACGGGATCCTGCTATGAAGATTTCTTGTATTTCCTCCAGTCGTCCTGCGATGGTCTTTATGCTTTGAGTGATATGTCTGAAGCTTTCTTTGTTCCAAATTTTGAGCTGCTGCTTAAAGTTTTTAAGGCGTTGCTGAAATTTATACATGCATGAGCCATGATTGATTTCTGCTTGTTCCCACCAGGATTTGGCTAAGCTTTTGAAGTCCGGATGTGATAGCCAGAATTTCTCAAAGCGGAATGGCTTGTATTTGGGGGGCTCCCCCAGGTCCATCTGCAGACCCAGTGGCCAGTGGTCGGAGCCTGCTTTCGGGAGAATCATGCTTTCCAAGTTGGTCCCTGATTCCATGATCTCCTCTGTTACCAAGAAGCGGTCTAGTCGGCAGGCGATGTGCTGATTGCCTGATCTGCGATTTGACCACGTGAAAGTGCCATTGCTATTCTCTATATCGACTAAGTTAAGATGGTCAATGAGAGCTTTGAACTTACCACTTTCTTTCTCCAGTCGTTTGATGCCGCCGGATTTTTCTTCCAGCGTCAGAATCATATTGAAGTCGCCGTCGATGATCCAGTTGGGGGTAGATATCAGACTCCTGATTAGCTTGATTCGCTCCATGAAGTTGTCTTTGTCCTGGCTTCCTTGAGGGCCATACACATTTGTGATGGCGCCTTCCTGGTTCGTGCCCATTATGTTGTAGCGAGCCGTAATTGTGCCGATTGTTGTAAAGGGCTCATCGACATTTATGCTGGCTGGGTTCCAGAGTATGGCCAGGCCTCTGGAGGCCCCTGTGGAGTCCGTTGAGATGGATTTACATTCACACCATATGCGCTGGAAGATTGCTTCGCCTTCTGCTCCTTTGCATTTAGTTTCTTGGAGCAGTAGCATGTTTGGTTTCTCTGCTATGATGCAATCTCGGAGGGTCTTCTGTTTGGATCTCCCGTTCAGGCCTCTTATGTTCCAGGTTATGATCTTCATCATTAAGAGGGAGGAGTGGAGTGGATATATTTCTCCGAGAGCTTGTGTATTTGTCCTGAGTTGATCATGAGATTTCCCGCCTCTTTGATGAGTTGATGAGCCATTTTCCTTCCTCTTCTCTTGCTTTCACGTAGGATTTTCTTCGAGCCAGAGTTCTGATCTAGTGTTATGCCTAGACGTGCAGTGGACCCAGCTGAGGAGTTCAGGAATACCTTGTGGACTTTGCGCAGTTGTTCTTCCGGAAGGGTTTGCAGATCCTTTTGATTTAGGGCTTCTTCCAATTTTTCCAAAACTATCCCTGCCAACTCTCTGTCATCCAGTATCATTGGCGTGTCACCCTCCCCCTCTGCTCTGTCCTCCACAAGGGCCTCCTGATGTTGAGGGTTGGAGTTGGGTTGCATGGTCACTTCTGGCTGTTGTTGGGGATGCTTGAGCGGATTCTACACCTCCTCCTCCTCCGGAAGATGCTCGAGAATCTCGTACTGGTTCTTGGTGGCTATGCTGCGTTTGGAGTCCATGGGCTACTTCTTTGGAGGATTTTTCCTCTTTGTGGAGACTGTGGTGAATCCATATGCCTGCTTGGTGTCAGTGGCTTTGGTGGCTGGCTTGATGAGAGGGCAGTCTCGATAAAGGTGGTCGTTCTCATGACATCTACGGCATCTGAATGGTATGTGTTCGTAATCCAGGGTTTGTAACCAGTCTTCGTCCTGATATTCCAGGGTTACCGCACCAGGGATAGCTTTTGAAATGTTCATATAAACACAGATCCGGGCGTATGAAGTGTATTTGCGTTGTTTGGTGGCCTCTGACGCCCTCACATATTGTCCTAGGGTGTTTCCAATGCCCATTAGGATTTCTTCCAGCCAGAACTCCTGCGGAAGGGAGTACAGACGAATCCAGACTGGGGCCATAGTGAAGTCTTCTTTGTCTGGGCTAAATCTTTCGGTCCAAAAACGAAGGAACATCCCTGCTGAGTTGAAGAAGTATGGCCCGTTTTCAAAGATTCGGTCCTTGTCTTCGAGGTTATATAGTATGATTGTGAAGAAACCTTTTGAGCTGAGTTGAAGTTCATAATCACCTTTGGGGTTCCACCAATGCTTTACCCATTTGTTGAGGTCTCTCTCGGCTGGCCATAGCCCTAGAAATTTGCCAATGAGTGCATGCTCCCGCATGAATTGCGTATGCTCTCCCACTCTGTTCGAGCTGATGAGGTATCTCGGCGTTTTCTCTGTCTGCGGAATGCATTTGCCCGGTTCCCGGCTCCGTGGGTGCTTTGGTTGAGAGGTGTTGGCATCGGTATCCATGTCCGCTTTGAGGCCTTGCTCCCTGGCCAGGAGTTGTTCTCGAATCTGTGGCGGCGGTTCGAAGGCGGGTCGAGTGGTTCTGGTTCCCGCTGGTTCATTAGCCGCTACATTGCGGTACGAGGGGGGTTGCCCCCCCCCCTCGGCTCCCATTCCCCTGCAGCAGAAGGAGTCGGTCGATGAGAGTTGCCGTGCGCTGTTGTTCGCTCTGGAATTTTTGATTTGGGATTGTTTTTCCGCCTAGGGAAGGGCTAGGGTTCTGCAGAGCTCACAGCATTTCCTACTGCACATGCCGCGTGATCATGTTACTCTAGGGCATAGAGGATGGAATAAGGAAAACTCATAGCCATCCCCACACTAATTAGCTTAGTTGTCTTCTCATTTTTTGTGTTGAGCAACTTTTCTTCTATGGTGATGAGAAGCATGCTATCAAGCGTGAGACACCTTTTCTTGGTTTTCCTTCTCATTATATCTTTCCTCTTTCTATCATAACTGATTGCCTGTATATCAGTGACCTCATCCACAGGCTCATAAATCTATTGGTCTCCCCAGGTCAGAGTGTTTTCTGGGTTTCCTGTCCTATAAATTTGTTCTATGACTGGCTCTTGTACTTCTTTAACATGGGAAGCTTATGTATGTTCTAGTGACTTGACCTCCTACTGGTGTCCATTGGCTTCTGGACTATTGACCATGAATGGCGATATGGTCACAGGTTCAACAGTAACTTGGTGATTGGTTGTTGAGGTGTTGATCTCTAGTTGTTGCAATTCCTCTTCTTCTTCACCAGATCCTAGATCATCCTTGGAGTTGTCATTTAGAGTCCCCGATAGGTCGATAAATTCAGTGTCCAGGATACTCTCAGCCTCATGGTCTCCCTACAAAGGGTTTAGAATTGAAGCATCGGGATTTGGAGCAGATGTCCCCCCCGGTTTTGTCTCCTCTGTGATTGGTACTGGAGTTATAAGAGAGACCTCTGAGCTATCTTCATCATCATAGATGGTAATCAAATCAAAGAGAATTTTAGGCACACCTGTTTGATCTGATGTTCCTGGAATTTTGTGTTGGGTTGGAATAATCACTAGTGATCTGGAATGTGGTAACGAAACTCTGGGATTTTCTAGATCGGAAATTCCCTCTAGTAGAATTGTTTCTAAGCCAATTTTCCCTTCTTCGAGATTTCTTATGTCATCTGGGATGACCCTCAAGGGTTCTATCAAAGGTTCAAGCATGGGGTCTTCTTGCATCCTTTCTAAAACTCTTTGGGCTTCTTCTAGTAACATGATTCCTCTCTTATGCGCCTTTGTAGCTTCGATATCTATGCTTTCATCTCTTACTCTAAGGGCTTCTTGAGCTAAATATTCTATGGTCTTGACCTGCTCTTCCATACTCATCACTTTAAATCTAGTCATATTTGGGTTAGCTTTTCTCCATAGCACCTCCTCCCAGCCCTGAGCACATTCTGTAAATATTTTGTCTTCAAACTTATCATGTGCATATGGCCAGCAGGAGGAGACTTGTGATGCATGCTAAAGTACCAGGCCTCTAGGGTCATGCTTGTGAAATCAGCTCATGGGGAATCTGTATTCTAGTTGGCTTAAACCCTCTTTTTTATCTTGTGCAATATCCTTCACCATGCAAAACCCTATATGGAAACCATAGGGTATGAATGCTCACTTATTGTCTTTAACCAAAGTGGAATTATAGCCCTGCAGGATGGTTTGGTAACAGATTTCTCCAACGACGAGTCGGTTTGGGACGTGAGAGGGGAGTAAATGCAATGCACCGATAGCCCAAAACACCGTGATATAAGTCGTGGTTTCCTCTAGGTACCAGTGGCCTACTTTTGAGATCATTTTCTTGGTCATTGTCGAATGTCTTGGGCATTCTTTCTTAAAAATAATAAAATAGACCCGAGCTATAAATTCATCGCATATGAGAGCATAGGATTTTTTTGTACTTGATTTCCCACAGAATGTTGAAGTAGACATGTATAGATAGCTCAACGACATGCCATCTCAGATTCATGCCTGCAAAGACGTTCCTTGCGCAAATTACGTCTAGTAGGTATGATGTCATGTGAAAAACATGTGTTTCTCCATCCTTTGGTGTCTGGGCCTGCAATATAGTAGTGCTCAATTTTTTTGAAATGATTTCTCCCCAGTTGAAGTTGCTCTTGGAGATGGACATAGTGTATGCCAGGGGCATCCATGCCTCTGAAAACTTGGCACAATCCTTCTCCCCGTACAATCGGCAAATTAGAGCCATTAAATAAATGTATGGCTCCCTTTGGTTTGTTGTTCCATACCATTTGTTGCTCCAGTTCGTGAATTTTTTTTCTTCCTTCCACCATGAGGCCAACAATCTATTGGTGCCATGGAACTCATAGAATTTTACTACGAAATCAATGTTTAATCACTCCTCTAGGTCCCCGATCTTGTAGTATTTTTGGACCTTCGTCGAGAGAAATATACCAACACATCCGCCATTACCATCGTTGAACAGGCACTTCATTTCTTTTCCATGGTCGATTATCCACCCCAGGGTCTCAATATAGGGAAATATCGGGGTTTGACAGGATACCATATGTAGGCATGATCGTCAGATGTTCGGAAAAACCTGGTCGTCTAGCGTCCTTACACATGGGTTGATGTGGGGGATAAATTCCAGGTAATCTTCCCAATTAATCATGTTGAACAAATCTCCCCACTGCGGGGGAATTATCTTTGACCTAGTGCTCGCCTCTGTGTCACCAAATGTAGGGGGCTGGGAAAATGCCTTCTTAGTAGACGTTCTGATGACCAGCTCCAATTTAGTGGCAAACTCCAACTTCCTCACAGCATCGGGAGAAGATCCTTCACCGAACTCTGCTTCTTTCAATTTTGTGCTCTTGGCGAGAATCTGGTCGTTGACCTCCTTGGAGGCATTTTCCTCTTCTTCACACTAGATTATCTTGGTTTTGAAATTCTGAGAATCGAGTGCAACTCTTGAGACACTCTTTTCGCTTCTTTGACTTCTCTGGGAACGAGAAACTTGTGTGCAGAATGTTGGGGTTCGAAATTTTCTTAGTAATTTAAACACAGAGAATACTTACCTTGCTACATCAGCTCTTCAATTTGGGGCGTAAATGTTGTTTTACACAATCTGTCACCAAGATCTGCATTATGTTTGGGATTAAATGCAATCGTAGGTTGGCGACGCAGGAGCGGGCTACATTGTGGTTCATCGGAAATTTCAAATTCTCGTTATTCGGTCGGTGCATGGGACAACAATGTATGTAGAGCGAAACATTAATTGTCATATTAAATGATAGAATCTGATCTTATTTTGTGTTGAAAACATCCCATTATTATTCTAATTTAAATAGATGGATCGGGAGGTCGGAGGTTTACTTAAACAATGTTCGTTGATATCTTTTGGCAAAATCTCGGATGTCGATCCATCTTACCATACAACGCTGATGTGGAAATGATAACCTGGAATTGCGACTAGGACACTACGAAAACTAAGGTGACTCGAGATGGGACTAGACCGTACGAATTGCCTACGCGACAAAGACACGTGGCATTTGAATTTGGCTCCCTCGCCTAAGAGTTTATTCGGAATCGGTGATTTTCGTTAGATATGAATTATGACAAACAAGTTCTATCATGTTGATGTTGAAGAAACTCTTAGGATCGTCGATCGGCAAGATGTTGAAACAAGTGTTCCCGTTTTACCCCCCATGAAACTTGCCAATGTCAAAAATGCATCGGTGATCTATGCTCGACGATGTGTAAACGCAAAACATTCCACCATTTAAATCTTTGGTATATCACCGACTCAGAACAATGCATCACTAATTGGTGATTGGAGGTTCATTATGGCCCATGTTATTTTTTTTCCCTATCATATTTAACCGACGCTGATGGGATATTGGCAATTTTCTGAAAACGTCTTCGCGAGCATAGTTAGAAATCGGTGCACTCCTCCTTCATTTTTTCCCGATGCCGATGAGACATCGACGATCAGAGATTATGGTGCTACGTGGTTATTTTACTACTCAGATTTCGCCGATGTCGAAAATAGGTGTGTGGGTCACAATTTTAGCTGCGTATTCTTAGTTAAAAATGGCAAGTTATTTTTAGAGAAAAAAGTTTCAATTCAACAGGTCCAAATAAATCTAAATGTGATCGATGATGAGACATGGAAACAAAACTTAATGATCCCTACACAATGGACTCAATTCAGAAAGGAGAAAAAAGAAAACAAGTGGTACCCAAAAGAGAAAAAATTTCAAAAATATTTTAGGGTGTGTTGAGCGCTCAACAAGTAACTTTTCAATCCTCATGGAAGCCCATTAATGCCTTGACAACATTTATGAAAAATAAATGAGATTACAAAAATAATTTTTAGATATTGTAAACATAATTCAATACAAATTAAAGTTGTGGAACATTAATATATATGACACATATATTAATTGCTTACCTTGAAGATTTCTATTATATTCCAACTTCCATAAGTGAGGTGTCATTCTTTGTGGTTTTATTCCAAGCTCTTCTTTCAAATTGAAAATATGTTTTTTCTGTATTTCAATACCTATGGTTTTTAGGGAGGAAGTGCATATACTCATCAAACACCTCATTTCCTAGACTTCTTGAACGACGATATTTCATTATAGGACCACAAAATGGACATGCAAATTTACCCTTTGTTTGAATACCTACAAGATATGGATTAATGTCAGTATTATTTATATAACAAGGAATTAATATTTAAGAAGCATGCATCATATTTTTATAAAATTATATAATATTAAAGTGCAATAGTATGTTACATACCACAAAAATGTGTTATCCCTAGAGCATCATGAATTGTCCATGTAAGTATTCCATGGAATTGAAATTGTTTTTGCCTTATTGGTCTAGAGATGTAGTACATAGTGATGTTAGCCCATAACTTTAGTAGCTCGTTGACAAGAGGCTCAATATATACATTCATATATTTCACTTGGTACTTACCTAATTGGGTGAAAGTACACATAATTATTACCTTGTATATATATAACTATTTATGCAACGAATAAAACAAACAAAATGCAACGTTCAAACAAATTTTGTAAACAAATACCTCAAAAAATCATTGCCAACATTGTGTGCTCCCTCTTTATTGACATCCAAGGAGGAAGGTTATTGTTTATAACAAAAATAGGTCATAGTGAGTAAATATTGTTAATGTTTATGCCATTATTATAGTTCTTTGCATTTCAATAGATAAGAGCATCATAAGAACAAGATCACTGAGAAATACACATTCACAAGAGACACAGCATTTATCCTAGGAAACCCTCTAGGGGAAGAAAACCCAACAAAACTTCCTTATCATAAATAGCTTAGACAATGTTCAAGAGATAACTCAAACCAATACAGATAGTCCTCTCCAAGAGATGTTCCACTCTTCTCCCTCTCTCCAACTGGTAATTGCAGCTTGCCTCATAAGAGAATGAGCAAGTGAGTTGTCTGATAAAGTGAGGTGCTAGCCTCCCTATATATACAAGACCGGCACGTGTGAAAGGGTTTCACTGGCAAGGACGACCTCTCACTCTGGGTGGGTAAACCCACCTTTAAATTAATTATGGGTCTCAATAATAACTGTTGGGGCCGACTTCTTATTCTACCTATTATAATTGCCCGATGACCAATCCGCAAAAGGGGATTTGGTCCTAATACAATTACCGACATGATTAATCCACAATGGGGATTGATCCAATGAATAAAATAACAATAATAATAAGAATACTCTTCACAGTAACATTATTTCAACACTCTCCCTTAACAAGAAGGGTCTTCTTCAACAGCATCAGGCGAGAGAGGTCTGCATTATCAATGGCATCAGGAGGACAGTACTGTCAATATCATCTTGGAGCATTGGTTGGCAAATTTACGAGTCATCGGAAGTTTTCTTCATCAGCAACATCATCATTCTCGAAAGAATTCCATCATCATCTGCATCAATATGTATCAATAAAATGATACCTCATCACAGCACTAGGCTGGCACATCACAGTACTACACTAGCTCAATGTCACAGTGGTTAAGCTGGTAGCTCAGTGTCAGTCACATCTTGCTTTACATCTAACAACTAGGTCAAAAGAAAGTAATATCATCATCTCACTTTACGTCTAACAACTAGGTCAGAAGCAAGGAATCACAGCGTCATACTTTACATCTAACAACAAGGTCAGAAGCATGACTCATCTTGCTTTACGTCTAACAACGAGGTCAGAAGAAAGGAACACATCAACATCTCGTTTTATGTCTAACAACGAGGTCGGAAGTGAGGAATCATCTTTCTTTACATCTAACAACTAGGTCAGAAGCAAGGAATCAACGGTGTCATGCTTTACGTCTAACAACTAGGTCAGAATCATGACTCATCTTGCTTTACGTCTAACAGTAAGGTCAGAAGCAAGGATCACACAGCGTCATGCTTTACGTCTAAGAGCGAGGTCAGAAGCATGACTCATCTTGATTTACATCTAACAGTTATGTCAGAAGCAAGGATCACACAGCGTCATGCTTTACGTCTAACAGCTAGGTCAGAAGCAAGGATCACACAATGTCATGCTTTACATCTAACAGTGATGTCAGAAGCATGACTCATCTTGCTTTACGTCTAACAGAGAGGTCAAAAGAAAGGATCACACAGCGTCATGCTTTACGTCTAACAGTGAGGTCAGAAGCATGACTCATCTTGCTTTACGTCTAACAGCGAGGTCAGAAGCAAGGATCGCACAGCGTCATGCTTTACGTCTAATAGCGAGGTCAGAAGCAATGGCTCATCTTTCTTTATGTCTAACAGCGAGGTCAGAAGTAAGGAATAAATATATATATATATACTCCCCCTTTCAGGGAGGGTCCTTTTGGACTATACCAAGCTTATCTCGAAAGTGTTCAAACTTTACACGAGATAGAGGTTTGGTCAACATGTTAGCAACATGTTCATCTGTGCTAATGTACAGGAGCTTCAAGGCTCCTCTCTGTACCATGCCATGGATGAAATGATAGCGGATCTCTATGTGCTTCGACCTATCGTGGAACACAAGATTCTCTGTCATTTTAATGCAGCTTTGATTGTCACATAGAATCGTGGTTGCTCTCATCTCCAAATCAAATAGGCATGTCAGCAACTTTCGAAGCCATATAGCTTCGTAGCTAGCAAAACATGCGGCAATGTACTCTACTTCCGTTGTGCTGAGAGAAATACTAGATTGCTTCCTACTCTGCCACGAGATCATAGCTGATCCCAAACTAAAACAACACCGGAAGTTCTTTTTCTATCTACAACGCTTCCTGCCCAATCTGCATCAGTATATCCACTCAATGTAAATTCATGATCTCCATCATAGTTGAGTCCATAATCCATTGTACCTTTAAGGTACCTCATCACATGTTTTTCAGCCACTAGATGAACACGTCTGGGCTCTACCAGAAACTGACTCAAGGTGTTCACTGCAAAACAGATGTCTGGTCTGGTGTTCATCAGGTACATCAGCGATCCAATAGTCTGTATGTACAGAGTGGCATCCATCAAGTCTGACGAAGTATCGACCAGCAGCTTCAGCTTTGCTTCCATGGGAGTATTCATGGACTTGCATTCTAGCATGTCGAATCTCTTTAATATTTCGACCGTGTACTTCCCTTGATTAAGGAAGATTCTTTATGGACTCTGCCATACCTCAAGACCTAAGAAGTAATGCATTAGGCCAAGGTGTTTCATTTCAAATTCTGCGGCAAGTCTCTGTTTACATTCAGCGATGATCTTTTCTTCTCTAGTTAATAATAAGTCATCCACATACAGTAATAGTATTACTGGTTCATTATCCATGATCTTGAAGTAGAGATTTGAATTTTCTTTACTCTTGGTAAAGCCTAAGCTCATCAAGAAACTGTCTATACGGCCATACCAAGCTCTGGGAGCTTGCTTCAATCCATATAAGTATTTCTTCAATCGGTGGACATGAGACTTCCTGTCTTCAACCTCAAATCCTTGGGGTTGCTCTATATACACTTCCTCTTCGTTAACACCATTCAGGAAAGTTGTCTTCACATCCATCTGGTGCAGCTTCCATTTCATCTTGGCAGCAAGATCTATAATGGTTCTGATCGAAGTGTATCTGGCCACATGAGAGAATGTCTCTTCATAGTCAATGCCTTCCTTCTGGGAAAATCCACGAGCGAAAAATCTTGATTTATATTTCTCAATACTTCCATCCGCAGCATGTTTTATTTTGAAGAGCCATCTGTAGGATACCCCATCTTTATTCTTCGATCTGGGAACTATTTCCCATACTTCGTTCTTCATTATGGATTGGTATTCCTCTGTCATGGCATCTTCCCATTCCTTCTTTTGAATGGCCTCTTCAAAGCATGTAGGTTCTTCATCAAGTAGTTTGCACATCAAAGCCGTGTAACTGGAGAATGGCTTTGGTATTTTCACCTGTCTCGTGGTTCCTTCTAGAACACCATACTTCTCTCCATCTTAAATAAGCTCTCTTTCCCAAGCAGGCTTTCTTTTATGGGAGAAGGTCATTTGACGAGGTTCTTGAACTTCTGTTATATCATGTTCTTCAGGAGTCTCCTCATCAGGGGAAGCTATGACTTCCCTTACAGGTTCTGCAGCTCTAGGAACTTCCCTCATGGATTTTGTAGTCCTGGGATTTACAGGTTCCTCTTCATATACTTCTTCAAGCTGGCATCTTCTCGATTTCTTAAGTGTTGCTTCTTCATCAAAGGTCACATCCCTACTGATCTCAATATGGCGGTGACCAGGTATGTAGATTCTGAAGGCCTTGGATACTTCACAGTATCCCACGAATATTCCCTTCTTTCCGGAGGGTTCCAACTTTCTTCTTTTCTCTTTTGATACATGAATAAATACTGGACAGCCAAATATTTTGAGATGGCTTACCTCTGGCTTCTTTCCGATGAACATCTCTTCCAGTGTCTTGAGCCCAAGTGTGCTATGGGATAGTCAGTTCTACACATAAACAGTTGTCATTGCTGCTTCTGCCCATAAGCACATAGGAAGATCTTCATCTTCACAGCTTCCAGCATGGTTCTATTCTTCCATTTAGCTACACCATTTTATTGGGGATCTTGATCCCAACATCTTTGTAGAATTTCACGAGCTCTTCTGAGGTATATTCTCCTCCATTATCTGACCTGAGTATCTTAATCCATTATTGGAGGATGATGGCATTGGGCCACTTACATCTGAATGAATGAGTTCTAGGACTCCTTCTGCCTTGTTGTCCCTCTTCGGAAACGGGTTCTTGACGTTCTTCCCTTGTGCACATCCATCGCATACACCTTCATGGTCACCTTTGAGTTCTGGTAATCCTGTGACAGCTTTGCATATGTATGGTAGCGCCTTGTAGTTGATGTGACCTAATCTTCTAGAGTTCACATAAATTCTTCAATAGCATGGGTCATGGCAGCTTCTGAGTGACCCACCTTCTTCTTTTCCACTGATGATTGCTTCATTTATGATCTCTCCTTTATCACATTGCCTTCTGCAACCTTCACTATAGCTTCCTCATGTGACCTGGAGAAAGGTCAACAAAATAACAAGCAAGAATAATATTCTTCTTGATAATATAAAGCAATAGCACGAACAATCATCACAGTAGCTCCTTTAAAGCTATTACTTATAATTTAGCAAATATTAAAGGTAAGGAATACAATACGAAATGAGGTCAACACTCTCTTAGTGTTGTGACCAAGCATTCTTCCATGGAAACCTGGAACTAACACACGAGGTTTCTCCTAGAGGAGGTGTTAGTCATATCAGGCAAAGTATTTACATCTATATTCTCACATGCTATCAAGTATAATACTTTACGATGACTGTTATCTCAATTATAGTCATCAATTTATCATGTGTACCTTTGAATCTTATTAATCTTGGTTAATCAAACCTGGAGGCTTGTCCTCAAGAATGAGTGCTTGCTTTTCTTCTAGGTCTCCTTCACTCAAGTGACAAGTGCTTTCTTCAACCTATCTATTGTACTAAGACAATACGCTATCTTTACAGAAGGTTAGGTTAAGCTTTGTGATCAACTTTTAATCCTTCTAATAATTTGATCATAGCTTCAACATGCAACACTGATCAAGATAATGTTATGACAAATAGATGTATATCAGAATAATCACACCTGGGTTGCATCATTCCTCTGAATGTGTTGGATCTATGGAAAGAGATCCCTTCTCCTGCAAATACTCTTTAGGGTTTAACCATTAAACATATGTAAGTACATACCTCTGATAGCATTTGTAAGTAGTGGCTCCATCTGGTAGCAGCAGTAATCATTGCCAACTCTTGAGAAAATTTCAAGGGTGATTGCAACTAGTTCTACGGTTGCAACTGTAACTGGTACTGCAACTACAACTTAGGGTTTTATGAGGAAACCCTAATTTTTCAAACTTTGAATTTGAAAATCTAATCCAGGGGATAAATGCGCTGAGCTGGGGCGAGTAAGCTGGTGTAGTCGAAATTTCAAAAATCCAAATTTTACCCCTTCAAATCTGATCTGCGGATTTATGGATTGGTGCTTCTAGTTTTCTGGTACTTCTGGTACTCTGGTACTTCTGGTACTTTTGGTACATTGGTTTTCTGGTTTTCTAGTACTTTGTGAAACTGGGGTTTCACTTTCTGAGAGATCTAGCCACTGAAAAGGTGCGCTCTAAGTGTCAAAATGATCCTTGGGGGAGGGCGCAGCTTTCTAGGATGTTAAGGAGCTGAAAATACTCACTTTTGAAAAACCCTAATTTTTGGGTACGGTAACAGTGACGTTTTTCTTCTTGCAAATTGTGATTTCTTCAGGTTGGCTCTGATACCATGTTAATGTTTATGCCATTATTATAGTTCTTTGCATTTCAATAGATAAAAGCATCATAAGAACAAGATCATTGAGAAATACACATTCACAAGAGACATAGCATTTATCCTAGGAAACCCTCTAGGGGAAGAAAACCCAGCAAAACTTCCTTATCATAAATAGCTTAGACAATGTTCAAGAGATAACACAAACCAATACAGATAGTCCTCTCCAAGAGATGCGCCACTCTTCTCCCTCTCTCCAACTGGTAATTGCAGCTTGCCTTATAAGAGAATGAGCAAGTGAGTTGTGTGATAAAGTGAGACACTAGCCTCCCTATATATACAAGACTGGCACGTGTGAAAGGGTTTCACTAGCAGGGCCAACCTCTCACTCTGGGTGGGTAAACCCACCTTTAAATTAATTCTGGGTCTCAATAATAATTGTTGGGGCCGACTTCTTATTCTGCCTATTATAATTGTCCGATGACCAATCCGCAAAAGGGGATTTGGTCCTAATACAATTACTGACATGATTAATCCACAATGGGGATTAATCCAATGAATAAAATAACAATAATAATAAGAATACTCTTCGCAGTTACATTATTTCAACAAATATACATGATCTCACCAAATGGATTGACACCGTCAACTCCCAATGAAAGTCTAACATTACAATATTCTTCTTTAAAAATAATCCATATTTCTTTGATGTTCCTAAATGCAGAACCATCTATAGGAATTTGGAGAACACCATCTTCACTTATGTGTCATGCATGGTAATCCATAAACCATTCTATGTTTTGGCATCTAAACAATCGTTGCAAACATGGAATTATCAAAATATGATCAAGAACCTTGTGAGACACTTTTTTTGTTATTTAATCAGTTTGATATCCATTGATTTGACATTGCAGGCATTTGGTTTCCGATGCATATTGTCGATAATATATAATATGATCATTTGTGCATGCATCAATAGTATGATAATCCATTCTAATATATTTCATAATTGTACAAAACTCTCGGTATGTGGGAGATCAATTATATGAAAGTGGTAAGAAAAAATCACCTAACAATATACAACATAAAAAAGAACTAATTAATGTAAATAATAGTAATCATAAATATTGCATCCTTAACTTACACATTAATTCACACTAAAAATAGAGAAACAAAAGTCGACCTTTATGTATAATATGTGACGAATTATATTATGTGCGTTAGGATCTATGTGAGACAAGTGTTTGAAAAAACATTCAATACCTCCAAGTTCACTAACAACATTATAGTAGATAGAATGTTTGTTCTTGAGCCTTCGTGAAGGGGTTGTTGTGTCTTCTCAAGCAGAGGTACATCATGAATATCATCAAAGTTTTTCTCATCGATAGGACTAAAGATGTCCTAGATAAATCTATTTTTCCCATCATCTGGCTCAATAGTATTATTGGTGACTTATTTTTCCATAGGATTGACTTGATCTTCAATATCAATACCATCTTCCACATCTTGTACAACAATTTTATACTACTATTAGGCACATATTTATCCGGTGACAAACACCTAGGAGGATTTATCTAAATATTATTACAAACAATCAATAACATTAGTGTATATAACAAATATTAAAACAAAAGAAAAAATTATAAATACAATCAATACAAATACATATATAATGACTAACTTACCATGGAACAATATGTATACCCCCCCTCATAATGTTCATTCCTACAACAATGTTTTTCAATTGTTTTTCTTACAAATATTCTTCTATTAAAGCCCCTACATTGATTGCAAGGGAAATAACATTTTTCATCACCCTGTGCTTCCAATGTCGCCCTTAACCTAGCAAGCATCCTTTCACTCTCTTCAGGTGTAATCCTTGGCATTGGGATTTCCTATATTTACAACAAAATCCTCTGAAGCAATACAAGTACAATATACAAATATATTCTTACGGTACAAATGTCATCGAATATTGACCCCCATATGCACTAGAGAATTAAGTCATTGTTGTCATATATTTATTTAAGGTTTATAATAGTTGTCAACAATTAATCAATAAATCAAAACCATACATTTTTACCACATAAGTTCCAAAGCTTCACTATAAGAAAGTAATAAAATCAAACAATAAAAGAAAACTAGACCAAGACAAATTGTATAGTAATTAAATCGAATTGAGTAGACATGTTCATACCTATTTCCTAGACAACAATTTGTGTTCCCAAATAAAAGAGGATCTAAGGGTCAAGGATACAAAGTTGGTATTTAAAAGGAGACAAAGAAGTATTAAAATTGTGTAACCTTCAAAGTACAAAATCCAAGTTATGCAGATCAAAAATTGGATCTGAGCCAAGTAACGCATAGAAAAAAGACTAATAATTCATGCAACAAACAATAAGCAGAAAAAACTTTTATAACCGTCCCACCTACAACAAAATAGTAGAAATCACCAACCGCCATCGGTCTTCTGACGAATGTTGACTATGTCAAAGTTGACCAAGTCTGTGACCATTAAACCATTTTAAAACATTGGCATTACCTATATGCATCGATAGATCGAAGAACTATTGTCACAAGGTCAAAAAATGTAGAACTTTGTTGCAAGTACGACGTACATCAAGGTGCCCAAAAAACTTTCGTTAAAATTTTAATCATTATGTCGTAATTTGTGACGATATATTTAATTTTATCCTTATCATTGGAAGGTTTTGTCAAATTTTGACCCCATATGTATTATTGTTAATATCATCATGCCTTTATAAATTTCATGAGAATGATTGTGAGCGATCACGAGTTAAAAGATTTCAAATAGATGTAGATGTGCATGTGAAATTATTAAGTGTACTAGTTATAGATACACAGACTACGTTGATGCATATGGTTGAAGTGCTTGAATGCACATTGTAAATATTGATAGAATAAATTCACATGTTTGAAAGTGTAGTTTGAATGTGTGCACGCTTATATTCTTTATGGAATATTGGGTAAATCTCTAAAACAATAGAGATTATGCTAACTCGGGGATTGAGATCATTTCAAGAGATGATGATTATGCAACAAGGAAGGTTGCATGTTGAGGTAGATTCCATGTGATTAGGCTATGTCGGGATTTTGTCAGGGGAACAAAGCCATATAATTAATAACCACTGGAAATTAGGCAGTGGACTGCAAATCCTATTTGTATAAGAATCATGTATTAAATTTTAAAATATAATGCATGCATGAAACACATGCAAATGATATGCCAATTATTTTGAATTCTAGTGGATAATGTGCAAAATGCACCTTGTTTTGATTAAAATTCATAAGCTAATATTGATGGTGTAGTATGTTGCTACATCTAGGGAAAATGGTTCTCGAAGTGAGAACATACCAAGTTGAACTTGACTAGGATTGTTCAAGGAAATAGAGCAGCTAAATCCAAAAAATGGACGAAATCCATAAGAAAAATGGAGAATGTTGGATTACTTACAAGGGGGGTGAATCAATAACGATCAATTTTAGTAATTTTAACCACAATATATTCTTCAACGATATTCATTAGTTTAGCATTATCATTCAATATATCATCAACAGTATAATCATAAACAACATCACATCACAATAGATACATAGTACACCAAAATTTACGTGGAAACCAAAATGGGAGAAAACCATAGAACGATTTTCTTATATATCAAAAGAACACATAATTTCATTGGAAGCACCAACTTCTTGATTCTCCATCTACACTGAAAGGAGGCTCCAACCTCCTATTCTTAGGCTCCAATCTGAAGGAAGCTACAACTACCTTAATTCTCTTACTCCAACCCCCTGATTTCTACAACTCCGATCGGAAGGTGGCTACAACCACCTATCTTTGCCCCGTCCTATCTCCCTAAAGTATAAGTGTAGACCAATTGTCGCTATCACAAACCCTATCACTGTCATTGTCACTGTCTCTTTCACTGTCATTGTCTCATCAACCTGTATTTTCTCATCAACCAACTAACACCTGTAGCATACTATGCATTAAATGTATACCAACGTACATAATATCGCATGCACCAATCATGAACCAAAGATACATCAATAAAGAATAGTGAATTATGAACTAGAGCATCAACCATGTATAACTTGTACAGTATACCATACCATCAACTATATGCAGATCTGTACCATATCATTAATGAAGTATCTCAAAGAACCAATGCATTCCCCTCATGGATATGTCACCATACAACATGACTATGCTTTAACCATATACAATAAACTCAAATATAAGAACTATAAGAACCAAGTCATACACTGAACCAGATATAAGAGTGCTCCTCACTCAACCAAGTAACCAAAATATACCATATCCAAATACCAAACCAACCATACCAAGTATGTAGCAAGCATACACCATACCATGACAAGAAGTAACCATCAAAACAACCATACCAATACCCCTGTAGCTGACCTAAAACTCTGAGATGTCGACCTGTAGACTTCCTTCAAATTTTTAGGGACCTGGTACCAACCTCTACTCAAGCTTTCATAAACTTTTCACAGATATGAGACTTTCTCTTCTACAACCCGCGGATATCCGCGCTTTCCTCCACTATAGCTCGCATACATCTTCACCTTGTTGACCTGCAACTCGCGGATACCTCAAAAACTAGAGTTTGTTGCAACCTCAAGACTTTCACCTTTGACCCTCCTTTGCTACCTTAGAAAAATGTCGTCACAACCTTATCAAAAGATCACTAGTTCACAAGATAGATAATCAATGAATGAGTGTGTGAGTGTACTCATAAGAGACTCCTTGAGGTTTTTATATACTTTTTCATAATAACCTCTCTCTTTACTTTAGGTTTTTCTTGTTGCAACAACTTTACCCTTTGACTAAGACTTGTAACCAACTAGGGGTTTCTTGACCACTTTTTGGGGCTTCCAAATTTACAATGCCATATCTCCCTAACCGTGAGGAACCATGTGGCATTCCACATTTCACCGGAAACGACATGACATGTACTATCCATATATGATAGTCTTCCATGTAGTTACATTGATTGTCATGTCCATATTTATCATTCAACTTCAGGTACCAAAACCACACCGTTGGGGCTTCTTTAAGGGTTGACATCAATGACAACTAAACTATCAATAGAGAAAAGAGAGAAAACGTTTCTCACTCTAAAACTCCGATTTGTCAGCAAAGTTGTGTGTTTTTAAAGAAACAAACACAATAGTGCCAACAAAGAATTGAGATAGATGTTTGAATGAATTATTTAGTTAAAACTACGCTACGCAATGGAAAATAGGTCTTGGAAATAATTCAACTAAGTTAAAAATTTCAAACCATGTAAAGAGATTAGAGAAGAAAACCGGGAAAACCCCTTAATTCATCTCTTGTTATGCTTGAATGAAAAAAAAAATTTGTATGTGTAAATATCTCAAGCATAAGAGTGTTAATCAATGTGTAAGAGTAAAATCATTGAAATGTTTTTTCTTTTATGTTGCACTAACAAACATTGAGGATAATGTGATAGAGTGTATATAGATATGCTAGGACATATTTGAAAATGTTCGTTGATGTAAAATGCTATGGTACTTACATTTTGACTTGACATGACAACTGATATAATTGTGGTTATGATTGTTGTGTGTAGAAAAGATTGGAGTTGTTGAGGGGACAATTGTCAATGGTAGATCACCTCATGTAGAGGGTAAGATCAGAATACTATTGATAAAATATTGAAGAAGGGATCTCATTAGTCCCCGGGAAGCATTTCACTGATGAGGTAATATCAAGAAGTTTGTCGGTAGCCATACATGTATAAAAACCTATCATGTCTTTGTAGCATGTGACAAAGAAGAAATTGGGCAAGAACTTCCTTCAAACATGTTTTATATTGAGTTAATATGCATATTGTTGTGAATTCACTACATGTATGTCATTAATACCCAGATAGGGTATCATAGAGGAAAGAACCTCTAGTACACAAACTAAAAGAGATTGAAATCTTTTTGTAATGAACGCATAAGTAGTTATGCCATGCTTGAATTGGCTGAGTATAAATGAATAAATAATTGTACACATAAGTGGTGCATATGTTAAATGTAATGAGGAGAAGCATGTGTATAAAATAGAGAAAGTATAGGAATTCCATAATCAAAGGAAGACCTTCCAATACTCCAAACGAGTTGTGGAAATTGTAAAGAGAGAAATTGGATAGCCATGAGTGTGAGTACCTTGGTTACCAGTGAAGAATGAATAATGAATGCTTGAATGCATTCATGAAATTTTGCTAATTTCATGTAATGTATGTTGATTTGAGGTCAGGATCAACTCAGTACATGAGACATATTCCCACTATAATAATGAATTATGATAAAGAATCCATGGGGTGGGAGGTTCACTAAGTTCCAACTCACCATGGTGAAATTTCTAACATAAATATGTGGCATTTTGGAAGCAATGCAAGGATGCATTGTGTAAATGTGGCCACATATATTGGCACATTTGTTTAACTACTTGTGATGTTAATTGCATCATGAAAATCTTAGTATTCTTAACTAATGCATGTATGAGGAATTATGTTATCATTCCATTTCATAGGACTAATGAATAGAAGTGATTTAATTGTTAAAACGTGTAATTTTAAGATCACTTGTGAGCCATTATAAATGTGCATAGAATATTAACACTATGTTTGGTTGCATGAATATTGAAAATTGCAGGAAGAATGGTCTTGGATATGGAAATAGTGTAAGTCCATGATGAATGTCTATACATGTTGCAAAAATTCAAACTGTCATGAGAAGGGATATCATGTGCATGAATCCGGTTCCTATATGAAACAAATCTGAAGAATGATAAATAGAACTTAATGTATGTGGGAAGGCATCTTTAAAATGTTTATGATTAAATTTGTTGTGAAAATATTTCATAGACATTGTATGCATGCGATACAGGTGAGATGAAATATATGTCCTAAAGGTACAGATGATGGTTGCTAAGTTGGAGAGCATGGAAAGAGGCCATTGATATGATAAAAGAACCTTGTGGCATGCCATGATCGCATGTGATATTGTTGTGTTGTGTTAGAGAAATCCAAAAGGACGTCTCATCTATAAGACTCTATGAGTCTCTATATTATCCCTGTACAAGAAATCCTTGGCAGGAAATATGGATCATCTGAGGGACTGTGTAGCAGAGAAGAGGATGTTTAAGCCTGGTAGGTGAGTGACTACAAGGAAGATAAGACTTAAATGGAATAGCATGATAGTCAAGATCATGAGCACAGTGGGCATATCAAAGAAAAAAAATAGTGAGTTGAACTCTAACCATGGCAGAGATATGGATGTAGATCCATGATTGCGCAGATAAGTATTGTGTTGAAAAGTGCATTCTATCCTAAATTAAGAATAACAAGGAGATATTGTCTAAACATGTTGTTTCCATACCATATGCCTGGAAATGGGCCAAACTGTGAAGGAATTAACATTGTTGATGCAGCCAAAGGATGAAGAACATGACATGAATGTTGAGGTACAGAATAACATCGAGGATAGTGTTCATATTAAGGCGGAGAGGGATGTAACACCCCATTTTTATTCCCCTAAATTAAATTGTAATTAATTATGCTTGGTGATGATTTTATCTTAGCATAGAGACATTATTTCCATGCCATAGGATATAAACAATGTAATTGTACTATTGTTTGATAAAAGAAATATAAACAACTAAATGAAGGGTGGAGCACATGTACTAGCCATGATACCACTAGAAATATTAGTGAGGGGGCATAGAGGGGATTCAATCATGCTAAATTATATCAAACCACCTTATTGAACTATTTTGGGAATAATTGGTATTTTTTCATTTTTTTAAATCCAAAGAAAAAATCAATTAATAAAAAGAGGGTTGATAGTTGAACAACCAACCACCTATAATAAAGAGATATGGAAAAAGAAGGATTTACAAATGATATTTCATCCCGAGTACAACAGGTACCACCTTTGACCCCACGAGTTCCTTCTGAGAAAAGAAAGGAGGAGGACATATCGAGAACCTTCTGGGAAGGAAGGGAAAAAGAGCACAGGTGATGAGATAAAGAAGAGGAGAAGAGGTAGAGAGTGAAAAGGAGGATGGATAGATGTAGAAGGAGAGGTGGTTGTTGATAACAATGGGAGAAACCACATGTGGGCAAAGAAACAAGAGTTTCAGAGAAAGAGTGTGCATGGATGGTCTAAAAAACCAAAAAATTGACCTGATCTGGGAGGGGCACAGAATTGATGGTGGGAGGGAATCTAATAAACCTCGTGGAGGCCCTGGACATGGTGGGTGTAAGAGTTTCAACGAGTGGTTTTTTGAAGGAGAGTGGCCTTCACCGTTATATTTTCTCTAAGAACCTAGTATATTCGCTTGGTGGTATCATGGATTGGCACGGGGGAGGTCAAATTGCAGAGATCTAGTGCATCTAAGCCTATGGTTGGGTGGAAAAGCACTCAACCTCAGTTAGTTGGCCTAGCCAGTGTTATCTGAGCAGACAAGTGTACACTGACCTCAGTTGTTTGATGCCTGATTATCATGTAATATTCTTATTGACTCTGAAATTTATGAAACAGTTTGAGATTTTGAATAAAAGTCAGGGGAAATAGAAATAATGTGTGTATGTCATTCTCTACATGCTTTATGCTCCTTACTAGTCATTATCTCTTGTGATGTATGATAAATGAAGATATCTTCTAGGCTCTGTAATTCACAATTAACTCAATGTTTTAAATTCCTAGTTATTTAATCTAGGAGAACACGCTATAAAGAAAAACTTGGTCATAGATTCTAGAACTCTAAGAAATGAGTAAGGGAGGCATGGGATTATGCTCTATGTATGTCTAAATGTCCTCACTGGTATTTGTTTCATGTGAAACCTAAATATTGGGAATGCATGATCTCTGTATACGAGGGTAGAGCTTTGTGCCCTTAGGGAGGTATTGATTTCTCCCTTAGAAATTGAATGGAAGGTCGAAACCAAAAAGGAGAACCCAAAAACCTGGAAGTGCGGCTTGTTTAAAACTTAAGCGCAAGCAAGGGGGTCTTGTATAACTGAAGACCCAAATATCTAAACCATATCTTATATCCTTGCTTGTTAAGAAATTTGGATCACTAGATGTCAAATTGGACAGGGTTCCCTTTTAGGATTCCAACCCTGTTTTAAAATGCATAGCGGAGAGGTCTAGGCACATATGAGTGACATCATAGTGATGGAGTAGGTGCCACTGAGGATGACAGGTGTAAGTATGTGATTGGAGCTGGTTGGAATTAGGCTCATTGTTGGGCATGAAGCTTTTGACTAGTACCCCTTTGATGTCAACCATCGAATTACAGGGGCAGTCGATCTCAACCATCCATTCCTCGTCAAAGGTAGAATTCAAAGGGACCAAACATCTGACACTCGGATCACTTGTTGCATTAAGTTTTTTCCCGGTTTCCTGGATGCCTGCTTGGGAAAGTTTCCAAGGTAAGGTTTCAACCCCCCCTTTTCCTTTGCAATTTTGTTAACTGGAGGAAGTTTGAGGTATGTGTTGATGATGTCATGATGACGTATTGTGCTAGGTGTTTGCGCAAGATTGATGCAGGTCAAAAATAGAGGTTACTATTGATCGCACATCTTGTGCACAGATTATGATCTCATTCATTGGATCTAAAGGCCGATGGATCTTGATTGTTGATTTTCCTAGATAAGTTCGGGAGGGAGTCATTGTAACGTACTCAGGCTAGCCAATTCGGGGCATGCTACCACCCAATTTATGAAATAGAGCTATGATGCCAATTTGCGGCACCTCGGCCTTTTGTTGGGCAATGTCACTTGAAATAAATACTAAACAAAATTGCTCACTATGTTTTGATAATCAAAATTGTCCATACCCAGGCATGGACTTGTTGGGCTATGGTAGACAGATCTCTTTGTGGAACATCATACATATAAACTTAAACAACTAATATGCATTCTGATAATACACAAATTAAATGTGGAAATCACAGTAAAACATACATGCAAAAATACATGCAATTCTTATAAATATAAAGACATGTATAGAATACACAACATAAACAATTAACATAGAGATGGTACTTATATTTTTATGAAAGCCACCAACTGTGTGTAGACCTTCCATGAACCTCCTAGCCTTAGACCATGCTGCTCCAAGCTATCAGCAGTGGGTCACCCCCGAGATGGGACTAAACTCCACCCAGGGTAAAGGGAATCCTAGACTAGGCTTAGGTTACAAAGTCTACAGGAAGGATCATGTCCCAAGGAGTCCACTCACATCCACATATTATAGTCCCTCATCCCCCACATGCTTGTCCCACCCCAGAGAGTGTTCCCCTCCTCTTCTCAATAGTCGTTCGACTGTCCCACTCCATTTCCCAGGGGCTTCAGTGACAGGTCAGACAGGAAGTCTCAGAGCAATACAACTGTCGTGAGGCTCCCTCTAGGAAAATCACTTCCCCAACAACCTCTCTCACCTGGAGAGAGTTTCTCACAGGCCTAAAAACCAACTTCTTCATTCCAGCTCCTAGGCCAATCCAGTCAGGGTAATCACAACAAAAAAAATGGGGTATGACTCTGGTAATGATGACAAGCCACACTAGTCTAGAGACAAACTTGGGTAGCAATAGAAAGATGGATAGGGTGTGATATGGCTCAGGCACCGTGAATTTGTGTTGTTCCTCACAGACAAAATGGGTTAGCTTCACGGGTTAAAGGTTTCATAGGTTGTAGAGATCAACGATGGAGGAATGGTTGGATGCGTGAATGCTCAGTCTCAATGTGTGCGTGAGTGGAGAGCATGGAAAGAATGGAGAGTGAACCCCCACAATGACTAATTTTGCACATAAAACTGTATGCACCAAGATTGACACATGGCTCTCTTAGGAGCTCGTCCCTCTCCACTTGGATTTTGTTCCTTTCCCCAAAGGAACTTAGGATAACATGTGTTATTTCTCAAAGCTTAGACTTTTAGGAAAATATATTATAATATTCCCTTGAGGTTAATCCCTCAAGCTTAGCCATTTTTTCTTATCCTCTTATCCCCTTCCCTTTCCCTTCTCAGTGGAGCTTAGTCCCCCATAACTCTTTCTTCATGGTTGGTTTGCATGCAGCGATGTAATTATATTAATGATGTGAGTATTTACATATACAAAATCAGGCTCCATGGCCTTCAGCATCTAGGCTCTCCAGCCTAACACACACATAAGCCTCCCAACTTATAAACACTTGTCTCACTAGCCTATAAACATAATTACAATTTAACAGGGGCTAGGCCTTGGGGTATTACAATACCCTCCCCTTATTTATGCATTTTCCTCATTGCATCACATTTACATATTACAACAAGATCAACAAAAAGATTCAAAAATATGCGGGTATTCTGCCTGCATGGCCTCTTTGTGCTCCCAAGTTGTGTCCTCAGGACCGTACCAGGTGGACCACTAGACCTTTACAATCCCTATGGCTCGATTCTGGAGTTGTTTTTTTCTGGTCCAAAATGCGTATTGGATGCACTTGAAAAGCGCTTTCTTGCTCCACCTAAATCACATCCCAATCAATAACATGATTAGCATCAGGTATATATTTCTTAAGCAATGATACATGAAATAAATTATGAATGGTCATAGATGCAGGGAATGAAATCATGTAAGCTATTGGTTCAATCCTCTCTAGGATTTCAAATGGCCCATAATATCTGGTTTCCGACTTAGAATAGTTTCCCAACTTTAGGGAACTTCTGTTGTCCTTCACCTTCAAGAAAAAATGATCACCCACTTTAAATTATTTGTGAGTTTTCCCTTGTCAACATAGATTTTATGTCTATCTTGGGAAACCTTTAAATTATGTTTTATCTTTGGCATATTCTCTTCCATTTCCCTGAGCAACTCTGGCCCAACTACCGCTCTATCAGCTGGGTTGTCTCAACTTACTTGTGTGTTGCATTTTCTTCCATAAAGTGCCTCAAATGGGCTCATCTTCAGTGATGCATGGTACCCATTGTTGTAGGAAAATTCTACCAAGTGTAGATAATCTTCCCATTTAGATGGTTTTTCTATCACGTACATCATTATCATATCTTCTATCACTTCGTTCACTCTTTCTGTTTTCCCATCAGTCTCGAGATGATAAGTTGTGTTGAAGTTCAAATTTTTTCCGAACCCTTTGAATAATCCCTTCCAGAACTTCGAGGTAAAATTTGGGTCTCTATCGAACACAATTATTTTGGGTATGCCATGCAAGCATGTTATTTCCCTCATATAAATATCAGAAACATTGGTTCCCTTGTGAGTAACCTTCATAGGAATGAAATGGGTAGCTTTAGTAAGCTTGTTCACCACCACCATGATAGCATCATGATGCTTGCTTGTTCTTGGAAATTTGGTGATGAAATCCATTGTCACCACTTCCCACTTCCACTCAGAAATGGGAAATGGTTGCAACAACCCATCTGGGTGTCTATGCTCATCCTTTACCTTTTGACACTCTGGACATTTAGCGATGTTCTCAACAAGTTCTTTCTTCATGCCTGGCCAATAGTATTGGCTCTTGACTACTACGACTGTTTTCAGATATCTTGGGTGTTTCGCATAAGGTACATTATGCATCTCTTTCAAAATCGTACTCCTCAATCCATGAGAATTGGGTACATAAATTTTGTTCATGTACAAGAGAATTCCATCATTTTTCAATTCATAATCTTCAACCTTCTGCTGCATTTTTCCTTTATGCAATTTTGTTACTAACTCCATGTACTACAAATTTGTTTTTGCAGCCTCAGAAATCATACCTTTAAGATCAATTTGATACATTATAATGGTTGTAGCATGTATTTCATGCACTCTCTTACTGAGTGCATCAACCACTTTGTTCTATTTTCCTTTGATGTGCTTGATATCAAAGTCATACTCACAGAAGAACTCTAACCATCTTCTTTGCCTAGCATTCAAAGTTGGTTCATCAAACAAATATCTCATACCATGATGTTTTTTCCTCAACTCAGACCTCTTTCCCATGAGGTAGTGCCTCCACTTCTTCAAGGCGTGTACTATTGCTACCAACTCCAAATCATGAGTGGCGTAGATCCTTTCATCCTCTTTCAATTTTCTGGATTCAAAACATACCACAAATCCGTTTTGACTAAGGACCCCACCAAGTCCCTCTTTGCATGCATCTGTGCAAACCACGAAATCTTCATTTGGATCTACAGTCCTTGAATTGGAGCACTGGTTAACAACTTCTTCAATTGTTGGAAGCTCTTTTCACATTGTGTTGTCCATTGAAACTTCACCCCCTTCCTTTGCAAGGAAGTAATCGGGTGAGAAATCCTTGAAAACCCTGCGATGCATCTTCTGTAGTAGCTAGCTAGACCCATGAAGGATATGACTTCTGTCACATTCTTATGTTCTTTCTACCCTTTAATAGCTTCAATATTTTTAGGGTCCACTGCTATCCCTTCTTAGGATATGATATGCCCCAAATAGTGAATTTGGTTATGATAAACCTTCATAGGAATGAAATGGGTAGCTTTAGTAAGCTTGTCCACCACCACCATGATAGCATCATGTTGCCTTCTTGTTCTAGGCAATTTGGTGATGAAATCCATTGTCACCACTTCCCACTTCCACTCAGGAATGGGAAATGGATGCAACAACCCAGTTGGGTGTCTATGCTTGGCCTTGACCTTTTGACACTCCATACATTTAGTGATGTACTCAACAATTTATTTCTTCATGCTTGGCCAATAGTATTGGCTCTTGACTGCTACCACTATTTTCTGATATCCTGGGTGTCCCGCATAACGTACATTATGCATCTCTTTCAAAATCATAGTCCTCAATTCATGAGAATTGGGTACATAAATTATATTCATGTACAAGAGAATTCCATCATTTCTCAATTCATAATCTTCAACCTTCTGCTGCATTTTTCCTTTATGCACTTTTGTTACTAACTCCATGTAATGCAAATCTGCTTTTGTAGCCTCAAAAATCTTTCCTTGAAGATCAATTTGATACATGTTAATGGTTGTAACATGTATTTCATGCACTCTCCTACTGAGTGCATCACCCACTTTGTTCTATTTTCCTTTGATGTGATTGATATCAAAGTCATACTCACAGAGGAACTCTAACCATCTTCTCTGCCTAGCATTCAAACTTGGTTGATCAAACAAATATCTCAGACCATTATGCTCTGTCCTCAGCTCAAAACTCTTTACCATGAGGTAGTGCCTCCACTTCTTCGAGGCATGTACTATTGCTACCAACTCCAAATCATGAGTTGCGTAGAGCCTTTCATGCTCTTTCAATTTTTTGGATTCAAAACATACCACAAATTTTTCCTGACTTAGGACTCCACCAAGTCCCTCTTTGAATGCATATGTGCAAACCAAAAAATCTTCATTCAGATCTGAAATCCTTGAATTGGAGCATTGGTTACAAACTGTTTCAATTGTTGGAAGATCTTTTCACATTGTGTTGTCCATTGAAACTTCACCCCCTTCCTTTGCAAGGAAGTAATCGAGTGATCAACCCTTGAAAACCCTACAATGAATCTTTTGTAGTAGCTAGCTAGACCCATGAAGGATCTGACTTATGTCACATTCTTATGTTCTTTCCACCCTTTAATAGATTCAATTTTTTCAGGGTCCACTGCTATCCCTTCTTTGGATATGACATGCCCCAAATAGTGAATTCGGTTCTGATAAAATGAGCACTTTCTCAATTTGGAATACAGTTGGTTCTCTCTTAACACTTGTAACACCATCCTCAAATGATGTTCATGCTCTTCATCTGAATTGGAATATTCAAGGATGTCATCCAAAAATACAGTGAAAAACTTGTCTAAGGATTCCCAGAAAACACCATTCATTAAGCACATGAAAACAATTGGTGCATTTGATAACACAAATGGCACCGTTGTGAACTCATAACGACCGTACCTTACCTCGAAGGTGGTATTTTTTATTACTTCATCTCTGATCCTTACTTGATGATATCCTGACCTGAGATCAATCTTTGATAATATTCTTACATCATTTAACTAATCAAAGAGATCATCAATCCTTGGCCAAGGATACTTGTTCTTTATAGTTACCTTGTTCAATTGTCTGAATTCAATACACAACCTCAATGTCCCATATTTCTTCTTCACAAATAAAACAGGGGCACCCCAAGGTGACACACTTGGGCGTATATAGCCCTTCTTCAGAAGCTCTTCAAGCTGCATTTGCAACTCTTTCAGCTCCGGTGTACTCGTCGTGTAGGTTAGTCTTTGATATTGGAGTTACTACAGGCATTAAGTTTATAGAGAAATCAATATCTAAATTTGGGGGTAGTCTTGGTATCTCCTTGAACACATCCTCAAAATCTTTCAGGACTGTGTGATCATCCATATTTGGCACCTTATCCTTAGGTGCTTCCTCCATATGGGCTGCAAATATTTGGAAGTCATTCCTATAACACTTCTTCAACTGCATTGTTGATATCTCTCAAACAGTAACTGCCCTGGGAATTCCTTGGACTGTTATTGGGTTCCCTTCCTCATTCAGGCAATTAAATGTCTTGTTATGACAACCTAAGAAAACATGGTGTTAGTCCAACCAATCCATACAAATTAGACAGTCATATGAACCCAAGGGCAGGATGTTCAAATCTGCCTTGGTACTTAGCCCAGTCATGTCCATTGGACATGATTTAACCAGCTCAACAACTTTTCTCTTGGCTCTTGTAGCCAGCTACACCAACCAAGATTTTGCATGCTTGCTTCTTGGAAATTGTAATCTTTCCACTACCTTAGAATCTATATATCTATTACTAGCTCCCAAATTAATTAAAATAGTAAAGGCATGGTTATTGATCATACATTCTACTTCAATCATGTGTGATTGAAATTGAGCTTGCTTGTTGTCCAAGGCTACATAGATCCTTGGTACACTTATGTCCATGTCCTCCACTGTTTCATCTTGTTGTACATTTTGGACAACTCTCACTTTTTCTCTTTTGTGTGGACAAACTCTATACATATGATATCCTTTACAACCCCAACATTGAATGGGTTTTTTCCTTGGCCCTTACCCACCTGTCTCAGTCACTCTGGGTTCTCTAGGGGTTTGTTGTCCCTGAGAACTATTTCTGAAGAAGGGTGGCTTGTTCCCCTTCTGTCTTTGTTCCTCTTAAACTTCTTCTTATCTTCCCAACCTCTTTGGAAAGTAGGCTTTCATTTATGTTGATCATATAAGCACTTAGCTCGCCTTATGGTTTACTACAAGGTTTTAGGATCATCATACTAAATTTTATCACTGATGAAATATGGAATCCCACTCAAGTATCTCTAGATCTTAATTGTCTCATCCTTGATGAATGAGACATACTTCAACAGTTCTAAAAATATCCTTTCATACTCATCAATGGTTTTGTTGCCCAGTTTGAGTTCAAAGAACTCTTTCATATTTTTTGTGCTCTCCATCAAAAGTAGGAGGTTTGATCTTGTTCATTTCTCCTCTCAATTCATCCACCCCAGACCTCTTATGCCTCTTGGCAGGAGAAGGACTTGAGCTACTATGTAATCTTCTTTTGGATTGTCTTTGAGAGTGATGATGATGTCTACTATCACTCCTTGATCTTTCTTTTTCCTAAGGGCTCCTGTGGCTTCTTGATTTGTTGGAGCCACTCTCCTTATCCAAATTATTTTCAATTGTTTCTAGGTTTTGTATTAACTTCATGTTGAATTCTTCCTTCTACTCCTTGGATTTCATAAGCCTTTCATTATCATCCTTGTGACTCTGGACATCTGTCTGCAATTTCCTGATGGTCTCAACCAAATTTATGTTATCATCCTTTTCTTCTCCATGTCTATTGGAGTTGGTTCCTTCCATACCAAACTGGGCATTCATCCCTCTGATTTCATCTTCTTGACTATAAGCCTCTTATGCATCTTCCATCTCTCTGCACTATATTATGATTCTGATCTACTTGATAGTTTTTAACTCTGCAAAAATTTGCAGCCAACAAAACTTTGTCGGGCTAACTGTTCTCAATAATTTTATGAAAACACGAACAATTTTGATTCATTAATATATCATATTTGTTTTTGCTGATTTCTTGAGAAATTGACTATTTAAATCCAATTTCTGAGTGAACAGTGATCTTCTATTGTTCAGGAGCTTTCCAATGCCTGCTTCCATGCTCAATTCTAATTTTTGAGCAGGAAGTTATGGATACTTCAACAAATGTCTTTTCAGGGATGCAATCCTTGTACATGGATTCTTTCATCTCAGAGTCGAATTGGCTCTTGGATCCATGTTGGATCCTGTCTTCAGTTTTACAGGCCTTCTTGTCTTCTTTAGGTGTTGGCATGTACAATTCAAGACCCCACGAACTCCCTCTCTAAGCCCTTTTCTTTCTTTTGAAACAATTTCTAGGCACTAGTCCTTTTTATTTGGTCCCATTCACATGTGACCGAATGCTAGCAAATAGGCGCTTATCCGAAGCCTAGGGAACTTCGGGGCTTCAAAAATTCAGGCTTCGACGGTTTCCCTTTCTGCACATCACAAAAACCCCAGACTGTCGAACTAGCGAACTCGCGAAGAATGGTGGATCGATGGTCCTCATTCTTTGTTCAAAACTATGGTCAATAGGAGCTCCGAGACTCCGAGCTTCGGGATTTCTAAGGCTCCATCTTGCGTCACCTCCCAAATTGTCAAATTACCAGAGATCCTCTCTTTCCTCCACGTATCATCTCCCGATCAACAGTCGAGATTAAATTTGTCCCTCTGAGAGTTCTTGACTCAAGTAACCTGCAATTCAATTCCTCTGGAGTACCAAGTCTCAAGACCTTGGGATCTGGTGCCACGCGTCCTCTGTGATCAACGGTCAAGATGGACTCTAGCCTTCAAGCCTTCGGAAGTCCTCGACCTCAACTGCGTATGCCTTGAATCCTCTAGAGTGTCAAATCTCCAGACTATGGGATCTACTGCCATGTGTCCTCTCCTGATCAATGGTAAGGATTTACTCTGCTTCTTGGAGCTTCGAGGGTTTCACCTTCCTCACCCTTCATTCCTTTCGATCGCCGAACTGGAAACTCCCGAGGTCCACTTAGTAGCTACGTGTCAAAAACATGGGGTGACATGTAGCCTTAGCATCGAGTGACATGTGTCAAATCGTTATTGGTACAACAGGGCATGTCAAAGTACAAAATCATATGAAACGTGGCATGCCTAGGGGGGATCCACGTAACCCAAGTGACGTCATCATGCAACATCACATCCGCTGCTTCGAGACTTCGGGGCTCCGGGACTTCGGGACTACGAATATTTGGAGCTTCGGGGCTCCAGGACTTCATAGGACTTCACATCTGCACACCCCAAAACTCCCAAACTACGAATTTTTGAACACTCCCACGTCACCCTCGGTGATGTCATCATGTCATGTCACTTGGACACTCTGGGACTTCGGGGATCTCTTCATCCCGCTCAACCATAAACCATTTCTTCCGGAGTCCCAAATTGTCGAACTTTCAGACACTTAATAATCCGCTAACATGTGTCTCTGATAACGGACGGTCCAGATTGGTTCCGTACTTCGAGGCTCTGGGAGACTTCCCACACTGTTATAACCCTAAATTTCACCAAACATGCATACCTAGCATCAGGTCATCTTACTTGCTATCTTTGCCAAGTCATCATGAAAATAGCTCTTCTAAAAAACCATATTTTTAGGGTGTACGTGCCCTGCACCACTATTGTCCACGTACACACGCTTGATGCACCACTACAACCCACGTACACTCACAAAAAGCACGAAAAATGAAAATTCCAAAGGGATACAAAATTTCGGGCTGCTACCTAACCATTTGACCACCCATAGCCATTCACCCCAACCGTTACTATCTTTTTTGCCTATAAAATAAGGTGTTGGGGTCCCATTCAAAAGAGAAGCACGAGAGAATAGAAACTCTGCCCATTTCAGTATTCCCCCTTTGCCCCAATTTTTTGCAACCACATTGTGAGTTTGAGCCATAATTCCTTCTTCCTCCATTGCAAACCCTTGTCATTTCCCTAGAGAGAACTGAAGAGGAGAAGAATACGTGGAAGCAGTTGGTGCATGGTGAAGAGGAGCCCAGGACCGAGTTTGAGGAGCAAATGTCGGTCTCATATTGTAAGTGACTTTTGTGATATTAATATAAAGAAATACTTTTTCTGCCCTGCCAAATGATGTCTTAAATTTTTATGATTTGTTTACATTTTTTGTTATGATGTCTAACCCACTAATCTTTATATAGAATGCATGCTTGTAGTCTCTTGTTTTTCTTTTGGTGAATGCAGGCTGGCCTTGGGAGGATATATGTAGTCGAGAAACAACTAAGCACAAAGGGATCAACACCGGAGGCGGAGTTTAAGGTATGCCTATCGAATCCCTATACTTTGTATTTTATGTATGATTGTGGGGTAATGACAGGATAGTTGTTAAAAAGTAGGAGACTTTAGACGATTAGCTTTGCCTGCACTTTAGAACCCTAGTGTAGTCCGTAGAGGGGTTTTCCCTCTATAGCAGAATTGGTGAACGTACTAGGGAAATCTATAGGGTTTTTTGGGGATATTCTTTTGGGTGTTTTGAATCGTTTATTTACTGTTTTTTGAGTTTCTGTAAGCTTCTGTGTCTTTAAGGGATTTTGGTCTTCCATACCAGTACTCCCTGCCTTTGCTTGATTGTTGGTTTTCAAATTTTTTTTAGAAGTTACAGAGGTGTATGCGACATGTAGTGGGCCTGCACACATACATGCACACCTTGCCTTTGGATAGCCCGCGTACATACGCAAGCTGTTGAAGTGTCAGTAGCGTGCCTGTGTTGTGAAAAAAAAAAAAATTAAAGAAGAGGCAGTCATCCTCTTCCCTGTCAAAAGTCACACTTCTCAAGGGTTTTCTTGATCTAGCACTGGTCTCTGTTATAGCAGTTTGTAGCCTAGGTCTGACTTCAGCATAGATTTCTTTTTATCAAATATTTATTATGTTTTCTTTATTAGGGTTTTTAGACAAGTTTGTGAGTCTGTTCTGATATGCCTGCTTGGTATTGTCAGTGACTCCCTGTGATCTGGGATGGGACATAAGTCATTTCTTGGTCTTGACTTGTCGTCATTTTTCCCTTTTTTTCTTTAGAAGAAGAGAAAAGAATTCATTTTCAAATTTCTTCTTTTGAAGCATAAAACAATAAAAAAAAAATCATTTCTTTGTTTGGTAAAAGTAGTTCAGGTTAGTTGCTTTATTTACCAAGGAAAAAAACAGTTTTCTTAAGTTCTTTATTTGAATGCTTAGGTCATTAAGTAGCTTGTAGTCGAGCGAAATCTTGTTTTAAGTTTTTCTTTTCAAAGATCTGAGAAAATTAGTTACGAAAAATTTTGGTTAAAGAGTTTAAATTGGCAAATCTTTATTTGTGAAGAAGAAGTAGTTTGTTTTCAGTTTCATCTTATGCTCTTCTCTTTCATCTCTTAAAGAACATAACTAGTTTCACTTCCGTTCCTTTTGACTTAAGACAACCACTAAAATTAATGCTTAATTAAATTTTATTAGACTTTGTGTTTGTAGGGTCCATCAATTTAGTCTAGGCTAGAGCCTTGATTTAGGATTGGAAAGGAAACTCTTCAAGGCTACAAAAACAAACATAAGAGTATGTGCTAGGGAGTGCTTGAAAGTCCAGTAACCATGAAATTTATCCGGCACCCCCCTCTAACACAGGGGCTAAACATGAGGTCATGTGCGGAAAGGTAGCAGAGATAACCCCTCCAAATTCGGGCCAAGCGTAGGGGGAAAAGCATATAGAGGGATTATCTTGGGATTTCATTGATCGCATTTTCCACGAAGCTTCATGGGTCTCGAATATGATCAAGGTCCTCAGTCATCTTTCAGAACACTTGCTTTCAATACCCTTGATAGGTTTCGGGCTTGATACCCTGCTCATTGCAGTCCACCCGACTGTTGATTGTACCTGCCTGGTGATTGTTCATGCACTGGCAACCTAGTTTCCTTTATCTTAGTGACTTACACAGGTGACTGCGGGGGTATACCATGGTACCTAGGGAAGACATCGTGCCACGCTTTGCAGAGTATACCCAGAGGGTGCTTCCATATTCAAGTTGCACTTGCACTGGTAATTTTCTCTAGTGTTGGTTGGTATAATTGTTCTTCCAACTAGCTAGTGATCTTCTTGTCTTGTCTCATAGGAGATTTTTATAGTGTGTGCTGGTATTTAACGTTAATATAAATCCCTCGTGTTTCATTGATCTTCTCACACCATGGAGGATCAGGAGCTCCATCGGTCGTGAAGGCTTCTTGGCCTGTCGTCAGTTAATCTGGAGCCACCCCCGCCACCACTAAGCAAAAGAATAGACCATCAAGGGTCTTTTGAGGTGACCGGGCCATGGGAAACTGAGCCTGAACCATCTTCGAGAAGAGAACATTTGATTCCAAAGGAACCAACCATTTCTAACCTCGGAGTGGAAGCTCTTGGTCTGTATAACCCTTTGATTATTGATTTATCGACGCCCATCGCCGTACAGGTTAAACCTTACAAGCGTCAGGTAGTGTCACAAGAAGCGACGGAGACAAATGTTGCTACTTCTTCAGGGAATCCTCATATTCCCTCTACAGTTTTCACTATAGGGGGTTTTCCACCCCTTAACCAACCGTCGTCGGTCTGGATCACTATGGTATCAACCGCCTCTACCTCAGGCAATGGTCCAATTTCGTCTATGATGGCGATCACTGCTCCTTTCACCCAGAGTGCGACAGGCCCTCCGTTCTCATACGGGATGTCTGGCTTTGATATGAACTATGTCCTTTCCTACTCCACTCTACAACACTTTCCCTTACGGAGGGGGTCATATACCTCCTTCATCCCCTTTTCTCGACGATGCTCACCAGCACTCCGCCAGGTCGAACGTAAACTATAGTTCGTTTGGAGAAGGTAGTCAAGGAATTCCTTCTTATAGCATGCTGGTAGTTTCAACACCATTCTCTTTGTTCAGTGCATTTGGTAACAACGCATTCTCGTCAACTTCCATCTCGGCCAGGGGCAACCCCGGTTATGGACAACAAAATCCTATGCAGGGTATTATTCCTCCACATGGGGAAAACTCAGGAATTCCTTCCTCACAAGAACTTTGGAATCTGTGGCAAGGATCAGTTCCCTTGTCATGGGTGTTGACCTGGGGAAATCCCTTCCATAACCAATGGAACCCCAGGCAAGGCTCAAGAACTATGCCTGTCAGATCGGCAGGGGGAAACCCTTCCCAAAATCATTAGAATACAATGCAATCCCAACCTTTTACGTCCTATTACAAGAGTCAGCCGATGACGTCTCAACAAGCGCAGAATATGTACACTGGTCACGACCATGGTTATTACCAGAACTCTGGACAACAACCTAACTTTTCCTGGCAACCTGGTGCCAGCCAAACTCTAGCCTCCTTTTTTCCTGGTTATAATCAACAACCCAAATTACCGTTTCTGACAACTTTGCACTTGCCAAACTTGACAAGGTTATTAAACGACCCCATCTGTCACAATACGCATTGGCCTCCCATGCCAACCAAGTTTCCTTTGGACATTCCAAAGTTCGAAGCTAAGCTTAATGAAGATCTAGGCGATCATGTGACTACCTTCCATTTATGGTGCTCGTCCAACTCTTTGAGAGACGACTCCGTTCAGTTGCATTTGTTTCAACGCACTCTCATAGGGAGTGCTGCGAAATGGTACATCGAGCTCGACTGCTCAAGATACTCTAGCTTTGGCGAATTGGCAATGGCTTTCTTAAACCATTTTAAATTACCTGTGAGATACGACGTCGGCACCGAGTTTCTAGACAACTTTGAGCAGACAAAGGCGAACCATATCTCAGATCACATCTGAGAATGGAGATGCCAGAAGAGTTTGATAAAAGTACCAATCCCACCAGCATTGATGCATGAGTGGTTCCTTAAGTCTTTGGTACCACAGTTATCTAAAGACATCACAACGTCAGGGGTCTTTTCAGAAGAAGAAGCGATAATGAGACCTCAACAGCTAGAGTTGATTTACTCTTGGTCTTTTTTACTTTACAAAGTTTTTCTAGATTCACCGCAGTTGATACTTGACAAGACTAGACAGATATCTGGACCACATGCCGATGGTATTGTTGGTTCAGCGCAAATGAAGCCTGTCGATCAGATGTCGAATCAATTGCAGCAATTGTCAATACAGCAGACAGTGGCCATCCAGACCACTGGTCTGGCTACTCCCCCTACTCAAATGTCATATGTACATAGTGTGCAATCGACAAACCTGAAGGCCACCTAGTAGCCTGATGGAAAGAAGTAACAGCAAAAGAAGGGTAAGGGGGATAAGAAACCTACCAATAATGTTGGCGGGGGAAACACAGAAAAGAAGAAGTCAAAGTGTATGTGTAATCTTTGCACAAAAGACCATCCGACTCACCAGTTCCCTCGGCTTGCGAAGGCCTAGAAGTTATTGGCACAGCAGCAACCTATCGTGTTAATGAACCCATTTCCACATGGGAAATATTTAACTCAAGCCTCTTCGAGCGCGGAAGGGGGCAGTCAGGAACCCCCTCCGTCTTCGAGTAATCTTTCATCTGTGAATGTGTACATGATGAAAGGTAGTGTTGATATAGCAACTAGGACATGTGACTACGGAATGCCAAACACCTCTGAGAAGGGTAAAGAAGCCGAAAACCCACCTCTTCCTCTCTAGATTGAGAATATGTTGGGAGAAACAATGAAACACATCCCAAAAGGTGTGTTCAAGAAAGCTTCCCACAATCCAAATGCAAGGGCCACCCAGAACTACTCTATGGTGGAGGATTTGTCTCAAACCCCTTGTGTAATGTCTGCTTTGGAAGTTCTCTAGAGCTTCCCTTCCCAAAGAAAGGCTTTGTTAGCTGCCTTAGGATCTACTGAGACTTGTAATCTGGGAACAATCATGCTTGATACGACCAACTTAAAACCTCGTCTCCCTTACCACGTGGAATTTCAGATAGTAGTGGTTTACACCACGAAAATTTTTACTTGGAACATTTTCCGCATAGTGGTTGATGAGGGAACCTCGACATGTGTGATGTCTTTGGCATGTTGGAAGGCCATTGGCCAACCCATTTTATCTCTGTCATCTACTCTTCTTACCACTTTCGATGGTCGTTCGTTCTGACCACATGGAATCATCCCCTCTTTACCCATGCAGTTAGGGGGGAAGACCATGTGCGTCGAGGTTGAAGTGGTCGATGTGTCTCTCGACTACAATATCTTGTTAGGAAGGAGTTGGACCTATGCTATGCAAGCAGTGGTCGTGAAAGTTTTCTGGGTCTTGTTGTTTCCACATGAGGGTCGAATCGTGTCCATTGATTAGTTATCCTTCTCCCATCCTGACCCTTCATCAGGGGTATCCACAGTCCCGATGATTGATAATACTCAGCCTGACATCGTCAACGTAGGGGTTGGTTTGTGCCCACCTTTGATGGGTACTTTTGATTATCCGCCTCCGACCAGCAATGTCAAGTACATATCGGTTGTCCTCGACTAGCCTAGGGCTGTAATATTTCAAATCTCATTGTTTCACATGAATTACTTTAACGATCTGTGGACTCTTCCTTCCCCATCAGCCACGATGGAAGGGACAGGGCACCATGGCATGGCCATGCTTTTGTTCACAATAGAAGTTGCGTACTCTATAGTCTAGCAAGCTTTCGTCGACCCTGATCTGACTCCCGCAGAGGAGTTAGATCCGGTTCTCGAGCCTATTTGGGCTCAAGGTTACCTCACCGATATTGATTCTTTAGACTTAGTCTTTACCTCAGACGAGGCGATTATTGAGGCAATGACTAGTCTAGACAGACCTTGGGATGATCTCCATCACAGATCTTATTTCCTCCCAGAGTTAAGAATAATTGAAGCACGTGAATTCACTCTAACTGTGATTGGAGATAAGGATTGTCCTAACAATCCTTTGGCCACACACGTTGTTTACGCTGAAGGAAATATGGAAACCATCGCTAAAATGATACCTATTGATATCTCCAAAACCCCTGGCGTCGTGGAGAATGTCTTCGTCGGAGAGGACTGCTCTCCTGGGGAGATTCAAATCTACAAGGATTTATTTAAAGAATTTTGCGACGTGTTTTCCTGGTCTTACAAGGAAATTCCAGGCATAGATCCAAGAATCGTTGAACATGAAATCACGACGTATCTTAACACTAAGCCGGTCCAGCAAAAGATTCATCCAGTTAATCCTAGGAAAGCAGCGACTATTAAGGATGAAGTAGAGAAACTACTCAAAGTTGGTTTCATCTACCCTGTTCAATTGACTCAATGGGTGTCAAATCCCAGGCCAGTCAACAAAAAACAAGGTACAATTTGTGTATGTACAAACTTCCATAATTTGAACAAGGCCTATCCAAAGGATAATTTCCCCACGCCATTTATTGACCAGATAGTCGATGAATGCGCAGGTTGCGAGGCCTTTTTTTTCATGGATGGTTTTTCGGGATACAATCAAATACAGATCAAACCCGAAGACCAACACAAAACCGCTTTCATTTGTCCATGGGGTATATTCGCTTATTGGAAGATGCCTTTTGGTCTGAAAAATGTTGGAGCTACTTTTCAGTAGGCCATGTATTTTTCTTTGCACGATCTCAAATACATTGTCGAGGCTTATCTTGATGATTTAGCATCACGATCTCGTAAGAGAGTTGATCATCCCACACACCTCTGACTCATCTTTGAGCGATGTCGTTACTACCAGATTCACTTGAATCCAAATAAATGCAGTTTTTGCGTAACATCGGGTCGTCTGCTAGGTTGCATAGTTTCAACAACAGGGATCACGGTCGATCCTCTAAATGTTGAGGTGATAGTTCATTTTCCTCCCCTGTGCACAATCCCTCAGCTTCAGAGTTTATATGAAAAAGAAAACTTTTTACGGTGTTTCATCGCAAACTATGCTGAGATCACAAAGGGTTTCATGCATTTACTGAAAAAGGACGTTCCTTTTCATTGGGACGAAGCCGCTCAATGCTCTTTTGGAGTGTTGAAACATGCCCTCACGTTTTCCCCTCTACTTCAGCCACCCAATTATAATAAATATTTATTATTATACTTGGTCACTGCAGAGTCGACCATCAACATGGTCTTGGTTCATGAGGATGGTTTTCTCTCAGAATACGTGATTTATTACCTGAGCCGAGGCCTAGTTGGACTAGAACTCAATTATTCCCACATTGAAAAAATTGCGTTGGCAGCAATTCATGCTGTCCAATGATTCCTTCATTACATATTGTTTCGCAAGGCCACCATCATTGTTGTTGTGAATTTGTTTCAATACATGTTGACATGACGTGTAATCGGAAGAACGATCAATAGATGGACAGTTATCCTCCAGGAATTTGACTTGGATTTTGTTTCGACGAAATCCAAAAAGTCGTTGGTCTTCGCGGAACTCATCTCGGAACTTCCGATCGAATTAGGTGATGTTATACCCGAGGAGTCTCCTATCAAAGGAGACATGTTTTTTGTCACGTCTTCGGACCCTTGGTACGGAGATATACTAGTCTATCTCCAGACGAAGATATACTAGTCTATCTCCAGACTTTGAAGTGCCCCACCTCTTCTTCTCGTGATGAGCGTCGTCGTATACACCATCAGGCCAAGAACGATCCCATACTTGAGGACACTCTGTATCATCGAGGTGTAGATTGCATCCTTTGTCAGTGTATCACTCATGAAGAAGCGGAAATCGTGCTTAACGATTGCAACACTGGATAATGTGGTGGTCATTTGTCTGGGTTGGAAACAACCCAAAAGATTCTGCGAGCTGATTACTTTTGGTCAACATTAATCAAATATTGTGTTGAATCGGTCAAGAAGTGCCACCCGTGTCAGGTCTTCTCTCGGAAGATGAGGGCACACCCTGCTCCCATGTTTCCCGTCGTCACATTTGGTCCCTTCACCAAGTGGGGGATTGATTACGCTACATGCAACCCCCCTTCAGCAAGGGGGCATTGTTATATCATCGTAGTAGTAGACTACTTCACGAAGTCGATCGAGGCTATGCCAACGTTTAAAGCTAATGGCGAGACAACAACTCTATTTTTGTTTAACCAGATAATAGCAAGGTTCAGCGTCCCGAGAGAGATTGTCACTGACCATGGCAGTCACTTTCAGAATAAAATGATGTCCGAGTTAACATCAAAGCTTGGGTTGAGGCAAGAACATCCGTCACCCTACTACCCATAAGTGAATGGTCAAATGGAAGATGTAAATAAGTCCCTTAAGACTATTCTACAGCGAACGATCAATTCGACCAAGTCAAATTTGCATTTTATGTTGTACTCTGTGTTATGGGCCTACCAAACATCTGTTAAGACTGCAACTAGTTTCTCACATTTTCAACTCATTTATAGGCTAGAAGCAGTCTTGCCTATAGAGTGCCAAATCCCGTATCTAAAGTTGGCAGTACAGTTATTGCCAAACACTTCACTGCTTGAAGACCATTTATGCAGCTAGATGAGCAATGTCGGGATGCAGCCTTGGCTAACGAGGCTCACAAACAAAAGGTCAAGTGTCAGTATGATTGTTTCATTTGTCCTCGGATTTTCTCTGAAGGCGACCTCGTCCTAGTCTATGACCAAGATAAGGATCCCCTGGGGGCAGGAAAGTTCAAACCCATGTGGTTTGGACCTTTCATCATGAAGGAGGTTCTAAAGAAGGGCACTTATCGTATCGTAGACTTTGAGGGAAATGCTTTGGCAGAGCCTAGAAATGAGCTCTACCTCAAGAAGTATTACTCGTAGGTGGGTCTCCTTGGGTGATTTCTTGTACATATGTATAGTTCTTATACATCTTCTCTTTTAGTTTTTGTCTTTTTGGTTTTATGGACGTGTCGTTTTTTGATGTCATCTTTTTCACTATGACAGATGTCAAGTGAATTAGAGGTGTTCGTTGGGTTTGCGGACGACGCTAGTTGGCACACTCGGAGGCTTGCTACTGTAGCTTGGGTGATTTTCACACCTCAAGGCCAGTTGCTATCTTCAGGAGGTATCTGTTTAGGTGACGCCACAAACAATGTTGTCGAATACAGTGCAGTCTTAGAGTTACTTCATGACGCTTTGTCGCATGGTATCTCTCACCTCCGGGTCTACTTAGATGCTCAGCTGGTTGTGTCCCAGTTAAATGGGGTTTACCGCGTTTATGATCCTACTCTACACCGAAGGTTCCTTAGGGTACGTCTCTTAGAACGAAGCTTTGATTACATTACGTATATCCATGTTCCTAGGAGATTGAATCAAATCACAGATACTCTATCTAATCATGTATTAGATTGGCATATTGCACACATTAAGAAAAAGCACACACACGCACATGTAAATACATTTGTAAAATAAATGTAATCCATAAGATGTAAAAAGATGTAAATATGCATATATATATCAAAAATATCATAGTACATAGGTGGGCACAAGTGCCCCAAAAATATGTCCAGTAAGAGTCACGGGGCTTATGCCCTCAAAAATATACAAAAGGTGCCCTCAGTACAAGAGTATTCTAGCCTAGCTAAGGGTGGGGCCTATTGGCCCTGCCATAATGAACTACGACGTTTTCCAAACGCCGGAAGAGTTGGACCCAGGTCCGTGGTACCCAAACTACATAAGGTTGCATCTTTGGTGGAAAATCCTTGATCTCTATCATAGGGACAGCACGAGTGAGCACGGTGAGGTTCCGCTCCACCTGTCTCAATACTCTCTCAGCCTCTCCAGCTGAAGGCCCCCCTGCTATTCCTGCTGGTCTGACGGCTGCGGCTGGTCCTGCCTCTGGTTGAGGACACCGCCTAGTCCTCGAGAAGTCTACTGGACGCACTGGTCCCACATCTGTACATAATAGATACATAAGTGTCAAATACTCTGGTATCCAAAAAAAAACGATATATATATAAAAAGAAATAAAAATTAAATAACTCTAAAAAACAAATGTACCCATCTCTCCTCGCTCCGCTCCAGGAGGTACAAGCATGTCAGGATCTCTAGAAAAGTTGATCTCAACATATGGGTAGTCCTCTATTGTCGGAATCTGTCGTGCCCACCAATCAAAAAACTTCTCATCGAAGGCCTCTACGGTCCTCCCTCCCCCCTGTCACGGCATCAACACCACCCATCTGCATAATGCTGGGAGAGAGGCCATGTGCCCTCATATCGTCTCTCATGGACTAAGACTGGGCACCCTCTTGAAGAAAAAGGAATGCAAAATAGTCTCGAACCCAAAGTTTTTGTTCTCTCGTATTCGACACTCTGTTAGTTGTCTCTTCATGCAATCTAGCATGGTTGTACTCCATTCGAAAATCCATGCATTTAAGCATTGCACCGCACAATGCATGTGCACCCGAGAGGCTGGATATAACGTCGCAGATCAAGTAATCCGCCCAATAAGTAGCACTATCACTTTCAGCGATAGATTGTTGATCTTGTTTATTGGCACCTGAGAACCCACTTTCTCAGTACCAGCCTCGCAATGGAGTCCAATCAACTCCTCAATGTTGTGAGGCCCGGGGGAAAAGGTATGCAAGTTGACTGGATCCCCTCTCCTCGAGAGACTAGTCAGGAAGTAAATATCTTCAGTCATTGGAGTCAACGACTACCCCTCAAGCATAAATTCCTCAGCATCAGGATGTCAGTAATATATCAAAGCATTCAGCAACATGGGTTGTGCCCTCATAAACAGACACTGGAAGAATTTCAACAACCCACATTGCGTTAATACAGTGATAGCAGCAGAGTCTTGTGAGACCAAAAAATCAATGTCTTCATGCTCCCTCTCTCTCCAACGGACATACATCCTGCAAAATGACAAGTTCATGGGGAGTTAACTCTTGCTTTTTATTTTTTTCCACATAGTGGAGGGTGTGCACGGGTTGTATTGGACACAGTCGCGTATGCACGCATGCAGATTGTTTTCTGCACGTGAGCATACGCGGGATATCCCACTATTGCCCACGTACACGTAGGGCTGACCCTTTTAAAGGTCGGCGCCCCCCAAAAAAACAAAAGGAAATACAAAAAGGAAGAATGAAATGCAAGAGTGACTAGTATGTACTTACTTGGTCCAAGCAGAAGTTCGTTTCGTCCACTGAAGCTCCGGAATCAACTCTTTTGGCAAAGGGGTGTTTTTGACTTTCTTGTCAATTCTCAATTCACAATGGTGATAATGAGCTGCCAGCTTCTATTTATAGACTTTTTGGCCCCTTTTTGTCAATTTTTTGGACCCTTTTATCGTTTTTTCTAGCCCAAAAATCGTTTAGAGTGGTTCTTGAGTTTCTTTTGGGATGTTACGATACTTTTTACTTTTGGTTCAATGAAATTTTTTGGAGTTGGGGCACTTTTAAGGTCCTCTGGTGAAAAGTCTATTTTCCAACTTTGTGCATTTGAGATGGGATTACACCTCCACTTGTTGCACCTCGTTGTCTTTTTCGCTTTGCCATAGGATCGATCCCACCGAATTGCGATACGGAACCCTCACTCCTGCTCTAGAAGTGTCGCAATTTAGTGGTAGAGCCTACCTTCACATTGATTCCCTAGGTAGATCCTGGTTGCATTTTTGTGTCCATGATGTCGCTAATGATTTTCGGCTCGGGAGTCCTGTTAGTCCTATCTTGCTTACGGGTTTGGGCCTTCACATGTATGATATGTTATCACTCTTGGTTTCACCCTCGGGACTCCCAAAACAATGGGTCTTCTTTTAAGACCTTTTTAGACCCTCTAAACATGAAAAGATTGTCGAGCGATGTTGTTTCCCTTCACGCTCGCCAAACTAAAATTTGAAGGCACGTCTATCCAACGGTATTTTACCTCTTTTTCAGTCTGGATGGTCAAATGTACGAACAAAGGTATACTCTAGGAGCCTCGGTTCCCTAGAAGAGTATTCTCAGGTATAAATTTAACCCTTTTTCGGGCCTGAGGGACTAAATTTACGAAAAAGGAACCCCCACGGAGTCCATAGTTAAGCTCTTTCTAGACTCCCTAAAATTGAAAAGATGGTTGAGTGACCTTGTTTCTTCACACTCGTTAAATCATTCTAGAAGAACATCCCTTACGGAGTCCATAGTTAAGCTCTTTTCAGACTCCTTAAATATGAAAAGATTATCGAGTGATCTTGCCTTTGTCACACTCGTTAAAGTGGTTTTGAATAGACGTCTGTTCGGTGCTAGTTTACCCTTTTTTCAAACCGACTAGACTACCTTTGAAAAAGGTACCCCAATGGAGTCTCCTTTTACACTTTTTCAAACTCTCTAAAAATGAAAAACCATAGAGCTTACCTTCTCTGGGCTCATTAAAATTACATCGAAGGACGTTATCATTGTGTCTTATTAATCGCATTTGCATTCCTATGTCTAGCACCTAATGTCAGCTCCATGTTGCTCTCAACTGAACCATCTGAAGCATGTCTTATACACAAGCCTTGTAGCACTTTGCCTCTGCATCTTGATACCTTGACCCATGGAGGATTTTTCCCGAGTGTCCTTTTCCTGCATATGTCCCCTTGCTCTGAGCATCAGTGTGTTCCTTGCGTTTGGAACTGGTATGTCTACGACACTCATTCCTCATTTGTAACGTAACATTCTTTTATTATTTTTCAAGTTTTCCAAAATTATTGAAAAAGACAAAAAAATCAAATATACCCCAAAAAGATGAAGGGAAAAGTATTTTCTTTTTGTTGCAGCACAATGAGTCGCCCTTGGACAAAGCATATCCTTTCATTTGTTCGTCAAGCTCTAGGATTCAATATGAGCTTGGGAAGTTGTTCTCGCTACATAGAGCTGTGTCCTCCTCCGTTTGGTTATCCTTCCAAACATATGGAGAGTTCGCGTTGCCTCCTGCATCGTGAACTTATGTCAATGCCATGCTGCCTGAGTCTCATCTTTTGTCGTGTTTTTTTCCAAGGGAATTTTTACTAAACTTGAGTCTACCCTTCTACAATTTGTCTCATGTCCTCATGCTCGGCCACCCCGAAAGTCCAATCAAGTCCTTGCTGAAAATCAATGAAGTTCTCTCCCTGATCACCGAGATCCTCTTGTTTGTTCTCGATGAGCCATCGAAGACCTCTGGTTAGTGAATTCGTACACTGATATTACACTCCTACCCGAGTTTTGAAGATTTTGAAGTTGTTGCTCGAGCTCTGAAGACCTCATTTCCAACCATCAGGCGTCGTTGACTTCTTGAAGATGGATACTATACATGTATATCTTTTGATTTTGAGATGTAGATCCGCTGTGTATTGTTCATAGCTACACTTTATATAGTTATATGACATGGATCTACAGTGTATTTGATTGGCAGCCATGTTTTTATTTCATCCCGAGCATGGGTATGCCCGCCTCGATGAGACAAATTTTTATTTTGCAAATGGCACCTCCTGAAATTTGGTCCCTGGGCTCACTCGCTTCGTATGTTGGTGAATATTTGTAATGTATTTCGGCCATCAAATGTTCTTCTGACCTCACAAATTAAGGGGCATTTGTTATAACCCTAAATTGCACCAGACATGCATACCTAGCATCAGACCATCTTACTTGCTATCTTTATCAAGCCATCACTGAACAACTCTTCAGAAAAACCAATTTTTTTAAGGTGTATGCACCCTGCACCACTACTGCTCGTGTACACATGCTTGTTGCACCATTATAGCTCGCGTACACTCACAAAAAGCACGAAAAATGAAAATTCCAAAGGGATACGGGTTTTCGGGCCGTTACCTAACCATTTGACCGCCCATAGCCAGTCACCCAACCGTTACTATCTTTTTGGCCTATAAAATAAGGTGTTGGGGTCACATTCCAAAGAGAAGCACGAGAGCATAGAAACTCTGCCCATTTCAGTATTCCCCCTTTGCCCCAATATTTTGAAACCACATTGTGAGTTTGAGCCATAATTCCTTCTTCCTCCATTGCAAACCCTTGCCATTTCCCTAGAGAGAACTGAAGAGGAGAAGAATACGTGGAAGCAGTTGGTGCATGGTGAAGAGGATCACAGGACCAAGTTCAAGGAGCAGTTGTCGGTCTCATATTGTAAGCGACTTTTGTGAGATTAATATAAAGAAATGTTTTTTTCATCCCGCCAAATGATGTCTTAAATCTTTATGATTTGTTTACATTTTTTGTTATGATGTCTAATCCACTAATCTTTATATAGAATGCATGCTTGTAGTTTCTTGTTTGTCTTTTGGTGAATGCAGGTTGGCCTTGGGAGGAGATCTGCAGTCGATAAATAACTAAGCACAAAGGGATCGACACCGGACGCGGATTTTAAGGTATGCCTACCGGATCCCTATAATTTGTCTTTTATGTATGATTGTGGGGTAATGACGGGATAGTTGTTAAAAATTAGGAGACTTTAGACGGTTAGATCAGCCTGCACTTTAGAACCCTGGTGTAGTCCGTAGAGGGGTTTTCCCGCTATAGCACACACTACACCACAAAACCCTCGAATGTTGGATTCCTGAATAGGTTGATCTATCGACACGTGTCCTCAAACACGAACGGTCTAGATTAACTCCAGAGTTCGAGACTTCGGGAGATTTCCCTCCTGGAAGCTTGAGGACTCACTTCTCCCGGAGTGTCGAACCGTCGAACTACCTGGGAAATCCAACGGCTCTCCTCCTCCTGAATGATCTACGGTTGAGAGTCACTCTAGGACTTCGTGCTTCGGCTCCTTTCTCAACAGAGCTTAAAAACTCACCGAAATAACGAAGTCTGAAGGACTTGATGGTTAACAGTCGTGTACCTTCTCCAGATCTGACGGTTGTGAGGGATCTATCTTCTTCCGAACAGATTCAACGACCCAAATTTAAACTTTGTGGCCCAATACCACGGTTACAGCGTTCTCTTTTCTCTGCTAACTTTCTCGAACCGCTATACCTCCTGAGCTTTCCAATACCACCCAGGGTCTCTCTCAGCGTCGCTCTGGCACTCTGTACATCAAATCCTTGTGGAATTTTGACTCCAAATTCAATGTTTGTGGCCCATCGAGGTTCAATGTTGAAACCTTGGGCTCTGATACCAATTTGTAACGTGCCCGGGCTAGCCAACTCAGGGCATGCTACCACCCAACTTCTGAAATCGAGCTCTGATGTCAATTCGTGGAACCCCATCCTTCTGCTGGGCAATGTCACTTGAAATAAATATTAAACAAAACTGCTCACTTTGTTCTAATAATCAAAATTGTCTATACCCAGGCATGGACCTGTTGGGCTATGGTAGACAGAGCTCTTTGTGGAACATCATACATATAAACTTAAACAACTAATATGTATTCTACTAATACACAAATTAAATGTGGAAATCATAGTAAAACATACATGCAGCGACACATGCAATTCTTATAAATATAAAGACATGTACAGAATACACTGCATAAACAATTAGCATAGAGATGTTACTTATCTTTTTATGAAAGCCACCAACTGTGTGCAGACCTTTCACGAACCTCTTAGCCTTAGACCATGTTGCTCCAAGCTATCAACAGTGGGTCACCCCCGAGCTGGGACTAAACTCCACCTAGGGTAAAGGGAATCCTAGACTAGGCTGAGGTTATCAAGTCTACAGGAAGGATTCTGTCCCCAGGAGTCCACTCACGTCCACAACTTATAGTCCATCATCCCCCACATGCATGTTCCACCCCAGGGAGTGTGCCCCTTCTCTGCTCGATAGTCGTTCGACTGCCCCACTCCCTTTCCTGGGCTTCAACGACAGGTCGGACAAGAAGTCTCAGAGCAATACAACTGTCGTGAGGCTCCCTCTGGGAAAATCGCTTTCCCAACAACCTCTCTCACCTAGAGAGAGTTTCTCACAGGCCTGACAACCTGCTTCTTCAGTCCAGCTCCCAGGCCAATCCAGTCAGGGTAATCACAGCAGTAAAAATCGGGCATGGCTCTGGTAATGATGACAAGCCACACCATTCCCGAGACAAACATGGGTAGCGACAACAAGATGGCTAGGGAGCGATATGGCTCAAGCACTGCACAGTTGTGTTGTGCCTCACAGAAAAAACCGGTTAGTTTCACGGGTTGCAGGTTTTATAGGTTGCAGAGGTCAACGATGGAGGAATGGTTGGCTGCGTGAATGCTCAATCTCAGTGTGTGCATGATTGGGGAGCATGGCAAGAATGGCGAGTTAACCTCCACAACGAATGATTTCCCACATAAAACTGCATGCGCCAAGATTGACACATGGCTCTCTTAGGAGCTCATCCCTCTCCACTTGGAGTTCGTTCCTTTCCCCAAAGGAACTTAGGATAACAGGGGTTATTTCCCAAACCTTAGTCTTTTAGGAAAATATATTATAATATTCCCTTGGGGTTAAGCCCTCAAGCTTAGCCCTTTTTTCCTAGCCTCTTAGCCCCTTCCCTTTCCCTTCCCAGTGGAGCTTAGTCCTCCATAACTCTTTCTTCGTGGTCATTCTACACGCAACGATGTAATTATATTAATGATGTGACTATTTACATATACAAAATCAATCTCCCTGGCCTTCAGCATCTAGGCTCTTCGACCTAACACACACATAAGCGTCTCAGCTTATAAACACTTGGCTCACCAACCTATAAACATAATTAAAATTCAGCAGGGGTTTGGTGTTGGAGTATTACAGTCGTCCTCCCGGAGAATCGAACCACCAGATGACCATCATCATGTCACATTAACCTAACATCTGGTCTAGTTATGAGGTGTCATGTCAAGTGGCATGCCACATCAGGCCTACATGTCTTTGGTTCCAACTGGATACCCTGCTCTAACATTTGTGAATGAGCGATTTATAGATTTATCAGGGTCTCGATGCTTTGTTGGGTAAAGTTTCGATTGTTTTAAGGTTTCGGGGCCCAAATAACCAGTTCATCGGCAACTGGAAAGCTTTTCGTTGTGTCAGTTGTTGGGGAATCCATCGGATCCTAGTCCTGGTGGGTAGAGATTCGCCCTCGGGTTTCACCTATTGATGTGTAAGGTATGCTCGTCGACTATTGGCCTGAAACATGCCACGTCGAAAGATCACGTGTTCCAACATGTCAACGCCCAAGGAGTGCCACGTTGGATGGTACAGGTGGCGATGGTCCACGTGGGTGCCACATGGACATGAGGTGGTTTTGACAAAAAAGGGCCTGAAAACTTTAGAAGGCCATAACTTTTGATCCCAAGCTCAGATTTGAGTATAGTTATAGTGGTTGGAAATCTCTCAACGAGCAAAAATCACTTATGAGCTCGTATTTGAATCTGGAAGTGTGGTTAAGGTAATTTAGAGAAAAGAAAAGAAAAATTTTGTGCACCCCACCAATCTAATGTGAATTAGTAGGTTGGGTGTGTTACACTACTATTCCAAGCCATGGGATGTGAGACAATTGTGATTAAAAGTAGAGTGGTTTATTGGATGAGAGAGGCTTTGAGAATGATCCATCTTGTTAAAAGAGCCTAGATATACCCACTTAATTGGATATCGTTGATATGTTTCTTCTTGAAAATCCAACTTCAAGGGTTCTTTTGGGAAACAGATACTTTGCCTATGTTTAAATTATAGTTTTTCTACGTTGATGA
>ML787732.1:1203243-1220399 GCA_009831015.1 Picea engelmannii
CCCCCCCCCCTGCAAGACTGGATAAAGCTTAACTGGATGTCGATTCTTGGATACTGCCCGGAAGTTCACTTTTTTAAAAAAGGTTGGCTCTGCTTCACCTGCAGATCTCCTAAAGACGCCTCGCTACTCTTAACTTCCTTTTGGATCTTTGGAGGAAGCAGCCTTATGCTCAAACGATGGCGGATGGCTTTCATCCCGGAGTCTCACTTCTTCCAGCTCAGACATTTGTGGGTGTTGCTCCCGGGTCTCCCACTAACCTCTGGAATGACGAGGCCTTAAGAGCCATAGGCAACTGCTTGGGTAAGTTCATTTCTCTTGACTCTCCTTTCTCTTGGGTTCTTCGAGGATGATGGCCAGGATACTGGTAGAGATGGACTTATCGGTGGGGCTGCCAGAAACTCTTGAAATAGATTGGCGAGGGACGAAGTTTCTGCAGAACCTGGATTACCTTGGAATCTCGTTCAGGTGCAACCGTTGCCGTGAGACTGGCCACCTCCGTCGCTCGTGCCCTGGAAAGTCCAAGTCCGTTTCCTCTGATGAATATGGCGATCTGCTTTTAAACCCCCCCGCCTATCAATCTGTTGATCCATCTCTTGCCTTCTTGGATGTCCATTCAGATCCCCCCTCTCGGTCTCTCCCTGAACCGACAGATTCACTGACAACAAAACTCTCCCTTCTGTGCCCAGCGCTCTTTAACTCTCTCTCGGACTCTGAAAAAGATTTTTTTAATCGTCTTGGCTGGTCCTCTCCCTCCAAGCCCTTCTCTCCGCTAACCGAGTCGCCCCCTTCTACCTCTCCCCGGATTCCCCCTCCCGATTGCTCTCTTTCCCCCTCCTTGATCGGTTCCCCATCCCCTCCGTCGTCCCTACACCCTTCCCTGGTTCCGATCCCTCAGGTCGGCTCCCTACCCGTGCCCGATGTCCCTGAAGATCTTTCTACTTTACTACCAGGTTACAATCAACCGATTGAGGAGGAGACTTCCCTTCTGGTAGAGCTGAGCACCTCCACTGCTGCTCGTTTTCTCCCGGATAAAGCCACACAGTTACCTGTTTATCGCGGTAAAGAGATCATAGTTCCATCCACTGAAGTGGATTCGTCTTCTTCAACCAAGTCTCTTTCTCACAACAAATCTTTCGCTTGGTCTCGAGGTATTGGAGTCGAGTTCTCCCCTCTCCAGACGAGGAGTGCTCTGTCACTCTTCCTGCCGACCCGGGAGTCCCAACACAAGATGGAAAGGCCCTTAGAGCATTGAAGGCCATTGCTCGTACCAAGTAATGATAGTGCTCTCTCTGAACATTAGAGGGATCAGAGGCACTCTCAAGGCTGCCTCCTTCCGTAGACTGCTCGAGCATTCCAAGCCAGATGTTATTTTTTTACAGGAAACCCTTGCAGCTAATCAGTCTTCCAAAGATTTCTTGCATCTTTTTCGTCCTCTTTGGCTCTCAGTGGCATTAAATTCCATCAGCAACTTTGGTGGCTTGTTGGTGGCCTGGGATCCAGCGCTCTTCGATCTGAAGCCCTTCTTGACCTGCGGAGGTATTTTGTGCTTAGGCAATTGTTTCTCTACAAATCAGGAACTGGCGCTCCTAAATGTCTATGGTCCTTGTCAGGATAAATCTTCTTTTTGGACTCGCCTTGGAAATAGTGGCATTCTCTCCCTTCCACGCCTCATCCTGGGAGGCGACCTCAACTTCACCCTTTCTTCCGATGAACATTGGGGAGCGGCTTCATTGTCTGGCTCTGGTTCAAATCTTTACAGAGACATCTTTTAGTCTATGAATCTCATTGATATCTTGCCAGCTAGACTTGTTCCTACCTGGCGTAATGGAAGAAGGGGCTCGGAGGCCATAGCCAGACGAATTGACTGTTTCTTAATCTTCGAGAGCTTCTTCTCTTCCACCGTTTTCCCTACCTCTTGGGTCGAGCTCCCCTTCATCTCCGATCATGCGCCCATCCTCCTCAACTTGAATCTTCCCTACAGGCTCAAGCCTTTCCCCTTCAAATTTAACCACCATTGGTCCGATTCAGCCGATTACACAGCCCTGGTACATTCGGTCTGGACTGATCCGCGTTTTCAGAGTGAGTCTAGTCCTCAGCTGAGAGTTGTCCTGAAATTGAAAGTTCTTAAAGAGAACACCAAGGTTTGGTACAAACGTAAGAAGGCTTTGGAGGATTCATCACTGCTTAGATTGGAGAATGAGATCTCTCATCTCATCGTAAAGTCTACCTCTGCGGCTCTTTCTTTAGAGGAAACAACTTCATTAACTGAGTTGGAGAGTTCCAGAGCGGCTCTATTACGGAATGATGAAAAATGTTGGAGGCTCAGGAGCCGTGCGACCTGGCTCAAGTGGGGTGACTCAAACTCTAATTTTTTCCATAGAGTCGCTAGCCACAACAGGAACAAGAAATTAATTTGGCCCATTGATAGCGAAAACAATGGGACCATCCGTGGGCAAGAGGCTATTAAAAAGGAAGTGGCTGCATACTTTGAGCGCCTTTTTAAATCCAATGGTGGACTCAGACTGCCGAACAAAGTCTCTACAGCCACCCTTTTCTCTACTTTGGTTACACAGTCTGAAGCAGTCGAATTGTTCAAACCCGTCACTTTGCAAGAACTAAAGAATATCTTGTTTATTTTCAAGAAGGAGAGGAGTCCAGGTCCAGACGGCTGGACGACTGAATTTTTCTCCCACTTTTTTGATCTCGTTGGCCTTGATCTACTTCAGATGGTGGAGGATTCTCGTATCAAAGGTAAAATCTCCAGTAGTCTTAATTCTACCTTCCTGGTCTTAATTCCAAAAGAAAATTGTTCTTCTACCTTCAACGATTTCAGACCGATGTCCCTTTGTAACCTAGTCTACAAGCTTATTTCTAAAGTAATCTCCAATTGGATTAAGCCAGTTTTGGAATCTAGTCTCTCAGTTGAACAGCTTGGGTTTCTAAAGGGAAGACGGATTCAAGATGCCATTGGTGTTGCCCACGAGTGCATCCACAACATCATTCAAAAAAAGCAAAAGGAATTGGTCATGAAACTTGACCTCAAGAAGGCGTTTGACAGCTTAGATTGGGATTTTCTAAGACTTGTCCTCCTCTCGGTTGGCTTTGGTGAACAGTTCACAAATTGGATTATGTCCTGCGTTACAAGTGCAAATTTTGCAGTGCTGGTAAACGGGGAGGCGTCTAGTTTTTTTAAAGTGAAAGGGGGCTTCGCCAGGGATGTCCACTTTCTCCCTACCTTTTTATTCTGGCTATGGATTCCCTTAGCCTCCTCCTCTCTAAAGGCTGCTCTGAACACCGATTCACAGGTATCAAGGTTTCCAATCACATCAGAATGGTGCACCTGATGTTTGTGGACGATATCCTTTTATTTTCCAAAGCAGATTTAGCGGAATGGCTCACGCTCATGGACATCCTTCAACTCTTATGTTCAGCTTCGGGGCTGTCCATAAAATTTTCAAAGTCTACTGCTCACTATTGGGGTTTAACAGAGGCTGATCTCTCCCTCTACAAAGTCTTCTTCCCTTTCTCCTTTGTTGATTTAAATTCTGGTTTCCGTTACCTTGGGTACCATCTAAAACATGGTGCTTCCTCCCCAACCGACTGGAACTGGCTGGTTGCATCCTTTGAGAGGAAAATTGGTTTCTGGTGCAATAAATGGTTGTCCCTAGGGGGACGTCTAATCCTGGTCAAGTCAGTGCTTCAAAGTTGGGCTGTTTTTTGGATGCTTCTGGAACGAATTCCCACTAAAATCATCACTTTGCTCCGCAGACTCTCTTTCAACTTTCTTTGGAATGACAGTGCAGGTAATCGCCGCTTCCACCTTTGCAACTGGCAGACTCTCTCAAAGCCTAAAAATATGGGGGGATGGGGTCTAAAGAACCTTTCCATCTTCAACTCGTCTTTACTGGCTTGTTCTTTTTGGAGAGCGGTCTCTTTTGATAGCATTTGGCATAGAGTCATCAGGGACAAATATCTTGGTGATTTACCCCTTCCTGCTTGGCTGCGTAAGACTCGACTCGTACAGAAGTGGGATTCTCCCTTTTGGAGGGGCCTAGTCTCTTCCTCTCAGGTGATCCTCCATTGGCTTCGTTGGAGGCCAGGTTCGGGTGAAGAAATAAAAATTGGTCGTGATAAAATCGTGGGTTTAGAAGATCAGTCGATCCTCTCCTTGCAGCTCAGATCTCATTTGCTCTCTTTAAACTTTTGTACTCTGGCTCATTTGAAATAGCAGTCCGGTGCCTTCCCTCTTCCCGATCAGTGGCTCCAGAGTAGCGACCTGTCTCTTAGCAGTCCGATGGCCTTGGAATGGGGTTCCTATACGGCAGCTCTTAAGTGTACTGGTCTTTCTCTTTCTGCTGAGCGGGATTCTCTTTACTGGGCTGGGGGTGATGGTTCCGGCAAGGTCAGTGCCAGGAATGTCTACACGAATCTCCTGCCTGTCAGTGACTCTGACGCATCTCCGTAGTGGCTCCGACGGCTGTGGACTCGGCCTCTCCCTCTCAAGCTTAAACTTTTTATTTGGCTCTGTGCAAATGAGAAAATCCTTACCTGGGAGGTGCTCTGTAGGAAAGGATGGTAGGGTCCTGGATTTTGTGTTCTTTGCAGCTGGGCCTCGGAGGACGTCCATCATTTGTTGATTCACTGTAGTTTTGCACAAGACTTATGGAATCAAGTTTTGTTGCACGTCTCCCTTCCTCTCTTCTGGTCAGGTGCCTCCATAACAGAGTGTCTCTCCACCTGGTTTTCTAATCAAGCAGCGCCTTCTTCTCTGGCTGTTATGGTGTGATGGCAGCTCTAGTTAGAAAGAAACAAGGTCCTCTTTGAGGACTCCACCCCTTCTGTGCAAGTTGTCTTCAACAGAATTTTGGTTTCTTTTCACTGGCAGCCATCTTCTACGAAGACTCTCCCTTCCAAAGCGATGTTTTTAAATTTGCCTCTTGGTCACTCAGTGGCTTGTTTTGATGGTGCGGCCCTGTCTTCGGGCTTTTGCTGTGGTGCTGGAGGCACATTCAAATTTCATCCGGCAAGGATTACGAAGTGGTTTCTGAATTATGGTGTGGGTTCCAACACAAAAGCAGAGTTGTTGGGATTATGGACTACACTCACGCTGGCCTTCTACTGGTCCTTAAACCACCTCTGCATTCTAGGTGACTCGAAAGTTATCCTAGATTGGTTTAATGGAAATTGTAATCTCCATTCCATCCATGTGGAAGGCTGGAAACTTAAAACTCAGCAACTGGCTAACCTTTTCTCCGATATCTCTGTCCGTCATCTCCCTAGAGTGCACAACTCAGAGGCTGATGCTCTCTCCAAGCGAGCTCTAACTGAAGTGGCTGGCAGACTTTATATCTACCACTGCGAGGGAGGACTGGAGAGTCCGATCTCTTCCTTAAATCTTTTCGAATCCTGAAGATCAGATTAATTTTGGCATGGGTTCATCGTTGTGGGCCTGGGTATTTTGCTACTTCACTGATCGATTGAGTGGCGAGGGAGGCTGGTTGTTTCTTACTGTGGGGATATAAACTTTCCTGTTTTTTATCAGCTCTTGGTGGCGATCTCAATATTCGGTTGTTTGGCTTGCCGGTGGTGTTATGGATACGCCTTTCTTTCTCTGTCGGCCTTGGACAACATAGTGTTCCTTGTATATTTGTTCAGATCATGGTCTTTTGAGCATGATCTAGCCTCAGTCGTTTGGCTAATATTGTAAATGAGTTTATACTTATATAAATTCGAGTCAATTTTTCTTGGGAAAAAAAGTTATTGCATTTTCTTTAGTTTTGTTTTTTCATTTTCTAGGACTTAGATTGGCCAACAGAGCCGCTAAACCCGTCGGAGTGGATTAATCCAAACGGCTTGGGTTAATTAGACAACCCCGTACCGGATTCACTCCTCCAGTTGACGAGCGGTCAATTTCACCCATCAACAATCCTGTCAAATTCTAGGCCCGGTTGTCATGAGTAGAGTGACTGCACTCTCTATTCAAAAAAATCTTCGATCAACTGAACCATAGAAACCATGCATGAGCGAACTACACTCTCGAATATGAATCCAGCAAATAGCATAACAAGGAGAAGAGATCCTTATTCGTTACACGTGTTCAACTCAAAACCGCTTGTATTTGAGACAACAAAAACGTTTAGCTCAAAACCGCTTATATTTGAGACAACAAAAAGAGAATCCCTCCATTTTTGTCGGACTCATATCGTGGCTTCTATCTATTGGCTCGAGAATTGAATGTTTTCTTTTCGATCATGCGCAACTCTCGAGCATGCACTCCATTTTCATCCCGCGTACGTAGAAGGATACACGGGAGGATGCTCGGGCGAACGCTTAGAGGGATGCTCAAGAGGATACATAGGGGGATGCTCCAAAGAATAAATAGGGGGAAACATGGGGATGTCCAGGGCTCGAGTATACATTACATCTCTACCCCACGTCCACCGAAGTTCCGAAGGATTGACCTTATAGAAGACCAAAAGAATTGTTTGCTCGAACTAGCATCTCGATGAGTTCATTGAGACACCAGGTTGATTCCACATATCGAGGACATAAAATTTCAATATGGAGGGAGGCAGTCTTAAGCCTCTTCGATTTGAGGAGTCAAATTCCTTGATATCCAGAAAGGATGTTAATTTGTGTTGGTATCATACTAGGGCCATGATGGTTAATGAATAAATCAAATGGAGAGTAGTTGTTTCCAATTTCATATGAAGTGGATGCAAATACCATAGGATACAACGTAATAATAAAAATACATGAGATGAAGATATACGAGAGAGATTGGGAGTTTGCACTCACCCTCAAAATTTTCATCGTCCTCAATCTCACAAGTGCAAAGTGCCCACCGGGCCACCAAGTGCACCTTTGCTACTCTATGTCTCTATATCTCAATACTTGGCCAATCAATTGAAAACAAAATCGCACTGAAATCTGGTTTGATTTCTAAGTTACTTATTTCGTTCAATTATGCAAGTATTGTTTGACTAACCAATTCTTGATGTACATGAAACTTAGTTCCAACTGCCAAAGACTCCTAGCATAAATAAAACACTCATCAGTCGCCATGTGAGTGATAGAAATTAAGGAAAACAGAAGAGACAAGGAAGGATGTTATTTCCTTCTATAGTTGACAAAAGGGGTATGTGGAGCATATAGAGTATGCAGACCGTGTGGAATTATTACAAGTGCAGATGACAAGTTCTCATAGGGGGTAAAGAATGGTCTCGTGGCATGTTATCATACACCTTGGACAAACGATGAAAGATTCCTTAGAACCGACCTCTTAAAGAACGCCTTAAGCATAAGAATACATTCTCAATATATGAGAAAATTCAAAATAATTACTTATCAATACTAGTTAAATATCCGATATATCAATTAATATAATAATAATAATCTAATTTTAAGACTATATCTAGCCAAACACCAAATTAATGTATGAGACTTTTTTTTTTCTTATTAGTGGGACAAGGGACTTATTATTGGTAGGACAAGAGACCCCCTCTACTTTGACTACCTCTACTTAAGTGTGCTTACCTTAATCCCTCATTCCAACTAATCTTTTAAACCATATAAATAAATAATAATAAAATAAATTCAAATAGTACACATAACCAAAAACATTAAATATAATTTAATATATATATATATATATATATATATTTTAATAAATCATTATTTAAATTATAAAAATAATATTTTTAATATAATATATTTATTTTATAATGGTGTTGTCTAAACGTTCTACATTTTGGTATTTTTGGCTAGAATCCGGTGATATAAACCCTTGGGGCTTTCACATTATACAAAATTAACCATTCAAATATGCAAATTCATAAATGCAATTTAAACAACAAATGTTTAGACAATGCCTATGAATTGTCTACATATTCTACTTTTTAGGCCTATTTTGGTGATATATTCATTGATTTTGATAGTATGGTAAAAGTGAAAGTTTAATCCCTTACAAAGTATCAATAAATCATTTTTATAACATGATAACATAATTTTTTTAAGTCAACTCACATTAACAAATAACAACCAATTATATCGATCTAAAATTCCAATAAGCAATTAATTTATAATAAATTTTACCACCTTTCAAAAAATAAAATAAAATAATTATCATATATTTATTAAAAAAACCTAGCATAACTCACTTATATATAATAATAAAATAATTATCATATCTATCATTAATTGAAATAAACAATCAATTTATTATAAACTATAATTATAAGTCTCCTCCCAAATTAAAAAAATTTACTACCGCGTACACAATCCCATTTATCAAGAACAAAGAGGCGCATTAATCCAAGAAGAAAGTACCTCGAGGTGTAAGGTGGAGATTCAATGTATTTAGTGCCTAAGCACATGCCTTGTTGTACATTTGAAAGCATAATACGTCAAGTGGAAGGGATATCTTCTATCATATCCAAATATGGGTTAAATAGTGACCATCAACATTTACTAATTAATTAAATCAACATTTACTAATTAATTAAATGATAGATTAGTTTTTTCATTATAAAGAAAGTGGTAAATCTTATTATAACTTAGTTGTTGATAGACAATGAGAACAACTATTTTTAGATGTTTGTAGGTTGACTCATCATTATTATTTAAAGAAAACCACTCCACTTGAAATAATTTGTTGGTGGTCCTTAAGGGGGTATATCTTCATTCATGGGAGATGCATCTAGCTTTTGGGTCCTTAACCTATTTCCTTACATCCAAGAAATATGAGCTCCTAGCCAATCAAAAGAAATTTTAGGTCTTACTCCAAGACCAAAAGACACTTTTAGCCTAGATAGTATTTGCAAGAAAACTAGTATCCCTTGTCATCATTGAAGCTACCTCTAGTGGGGTCATGTGCTTACTCGTATCATCTAGCCATAATCCCATACACAAGACCAAATACTACCCTTGATTGCAGTTCAACCTCTTGCCCAATAGGAAAATGATGAGTGTTGGAATCACATATTGTCATTTGTTAATATTTTTGTTTTTATTATTTTATTTGATGTTTTAACTAATTTAAAATAAAAATGCAATTGAAATCCTTTTTCATAAGAAATATTATCATTTATGTAGCAAGTGATAATTGTCCTTACCATTGGTTGGTAAATGAGTTATGATAGGTTTTGCAAATTGGCACCTTTGAAAAGAAATACTATTATTTATTTAAACATCCTCATACTTTGAAATCTTGAATTTATTATGCATAGAGCTTATTTCAATTATGAAGGAAGTTATTACACCATAAGGCGAACCAAAGACCCTAGAGGATACTATCCGAAAGGAAAGATATTGTTATGAATAGCTTGGGCATCGGACAAGACCTCACGAAGGCTGGAAGCAGAAGAATAGTTCGGGATTCCAGAAAAAGGGGTTTAAATCCCCAAGATTTAAGGACTATAAAAAGAACTAAAGGATGAGCTTCCCAGCCTGAAGTGTACACCAGCAGAACTTTCCCTCCTTGAGCGGAAATAAACTTTCTGAATCTGCCCCAGTAAAGACTGATAACCCAAAGAGAGAACCTTTGAAATGTTGGGGTTGTGGAGAAGAACATCTACTGAGAGACTGTCCACACCGACAACAGAATAGTCGGAGAATTTACAACATCCAGGAAGCTACCACCGTCAATGATGTGGTCGAGAGTGTGCCGCAAATTTATGCAGCCTTGGATAATAACCAAGCCGACCACCAAGCTTTAGTGGTGGAAATAGAACGTATGATTTCCAACCATCTAGTGTCTATTCTGATTGACCTTGATTCAAACTTGAGTTATATAGCCCCTAAGATTGTTGATAAGTGTAAACTACAGCCACATAAACCTACCAAGCCATGGTTGGTACAGTTAGCCACTGGCACTAAAAGAAGGGTAGCAGAGGTCATACCAGCCTGCCATTTAATGTTGGGTGAATTCCCCACCCAAGCAACCCTTAACATATTACCCCTGAGATTGTATGATCTGTTGATTGGTATGGACTAGATAGCCGCCCATAAAGCCAGGTTGGACTGTTACCATAAAACCTTAGAATGTGTAAGTAAAGAAGGAAAAAGGGTAACCCTTCAAGGGATCCGAAAACCTGTCTCGGTGAGACAAATATCATCTCTACAAATGAGAAGGTATTGTTGAAAAGGATGTCCCCTATATGCAATACAGGTGTTGAAAACAATTGAAGGTGACAAACCAAGCCTCGAAGACCACCCCACACTGAGAGAATACAGAGACATATTCCTGGAAGAGGTACCAGGTTTACCTCTGAGAAGGGACATCGACTTCTCAATAGAACTTGCACAAGGAGCGGTGCCAGTGTCCAGGACACCCTACAGGATGAGCACACCCGAGTTGAACTTAAATTACAACTGAAATAAATGATGGACAGAGGCTATATCCGTCCCAGCGTGTCTCCATGGGGAGCACCAGTCCTGTTTGTGAAAAAGAAAGATGGTACCCTCCAACTGTGTATAGATTATAGACAACTCAATAAGGTAATAATAAAGAACAAGTACCCCTTACCCAGGATCGATGACTTGTTCGATCAATTAGGAGGTGCCTCTATATTCTCGAAGATTGACTTGAGATCTAGATACCATCAAGTCTGAATCAAGGGCGAAGACATTCACAAAACTGCCTTCAGGACGAGATATGGTCACTACGAGTTTGTGGTAGTACCATTCGGATTGACCAATGCCCCTACCACTTTTATGTGCTTCATGAACAATGTGCTCAACAAATTCTTAGACAAATTTGTGTTGGTTTTTATTGACGACATATTAATTTACTCCAAGAACAGAGAGGAACATGAGGAACACCTTAGGCTTGTGCTTCAAGTGCTAAGAGAACATCAGCTCTTTGCCAAATTTAGCAAGTGTGACTTTTTCCAGAAGCAAATACATTACTTGGGCCATGTCCTATCTGAATAAGGGATAGCGGTAGACCTTGATAAGATCCAGTCTATCATGGAATGGCCTACCCCGAAGGACGTTTCGGATATCATATCCTTTATGGGCTTGACAGGGTACTATAGGACATTTATAAAAGGATTCTCCAAGATTGGGAATCCAATCACTACCCTCCAGAAGAAGGGGACAAAATTCACGTGGACACAAAAATGCGAAAGAAATCATTCAAACCTTGAAACATCTACTGACCCACACACCCGTACTAAAGATCACCGATTCCGAAGCTGATTTCCTCGTGTGCACAAATGCCTGTAAGGAAGGGCTCAGAGGAGTCCTTATGCAAGGAGGAAATGTGGTCTTCTATGAATCCCGAAAATTGAATGAGCACGAAGTCAACTATGTGACCCATGATCTAGAGCTGGCCGCCATAGTGCACGCCTTGAAAATGTGGAGGCATTACCTCCTGGGAAGAAAATTTGTATTTATGACAGACCACTATGGATTGCAATATCTGTTTGACCAACCAAATCTCAATGCTAGACAAGCTAGGTGGATGGCCCTCCTCGGCGAGTTTGATTTTGAAATCAAACATATTAAGGGAAAGAAAATAGGGTGGTTGATGCCCTTAGCAGAAGTATGAAAACAATTCACCTGGCAGCAGCACCTATGAGACGGATGTCAAGAAAAGAGTCAGAAATGGACAAGAGACAAACACATTCTTCCAGACCGTGACCTCGTACCTACAACAAGAACCCACAGGGATAAAATATGGAGGCTACCAGATGATGGAAGGAGGTCTGCTCACTTACAGAAATAGATTGTATATCCCAGATTGTGACGACTTGAAGAGGTTCATAATGGATGAACTGCACAAAGGACCCTACACTAGTCATCCAGGATACCATAAGATGATCACAACCACCAGGAAACAATTCTATTGGCCTGGATTGAAGAAAGACGTAGTTGAGTACTTAGCCAAATGCATAGAATGCAAACAGGTTAAAGAAGAACACCGACACCCAATAGGATTATTACAACCTCTACCCATCCCTGAATGGAAATGGGAAACCATCTCCATGGATTTCATCACCGGATTACCAACCTCGACCAAACAGAATGACACCATCATGGTAGTAGTGGATAAATTGAGCAAGTCCGCTCATTTTATCCCCGTCAAGTCAACTTGTAAGGCAATAGACATTGCCAACGTATTCATGAAGGAGATATTTAAACTGCATGGTATGCTGAAAGAGTTTGTGTCTGACAGAGACACGAAATTTACTTCCAACTTTTGGAAATCACTGATGGCTGGTTTGGACACCAAGTTACTATTTAGCACAACCTATCACCCTCAAACCGATGGACAGATGGAAAGAGTGAACCAAATACTAGAAGACATGCTAAGAATGCATGTAATGCATCAGCCCAAGAAATGGGAAGACTACCTGCCACTGGTGGAGTTCGCCTACAACAACGGCTACCAAGAATCCTTAAAGATGAGTCCCTTCGAAGTCCTCTATGGTAGGTCATGCAATACTCTAGTCAGTTGGAGTAATCCCGTAAACAGAGTTACTATTGGACCTGACATGTTGAAAGAAATGGAACAACAAGTGATTCAGATAAAACAAAATCTAAAGGTCGCTCTAAACAGACAGAAAAGTTACGTCGACCAAAAGAGAACTCCAAGAGAGTTCAAAGAGGGAGACCACGTGTACCTTAGAGTTAGGCCCAGGAAGAGTTCCTTGAGGATGGGAGCCTGTGCCAAGTTGGCACCTCGGTATTGTGGACCCTTTGAAGTTCTAGATAGAGTGGGACCTGTAGCCTATAGGCTAGCACTTCCTCCCACAGTAAAAGCACATAATGTTTTCCATGTTTCATTATTGAAGAAGTATGTACATGATTCTAATCATATAATTGTCTGGTCTGTGATCCAGGTGGAACAGGAGGGAGAATTCCTACCAGAACCTCAATGCATACTGGACAGAAAGGAAACCCCACTCAGGAACCGAACCATTGCACAGGTCAAGGTGCAATGGAAACATTTTGGCCCAGATGAGGCTACCTGGGAAATGGAAGATGCCATGAAACAGGCATATCCAATTTTGTTTACTTTTGTACTTACACGTTCTATTGATATATAGAACATCGAGGATGATGTTCCTTTAAGGGGGAGGGAATTGTAACACCCTGTTTCCCCCAGTCTGTAAAAATAACTATACTGGCCAAGAACTATGACAAACTCAAAGATTGTGAATGTTTGAATTAACAAACCTTAGTATAAAAGGTCTAAGGAATGTAAATGATGTATGAATGTGTGTTGCATGACTGCTGAGAGGGGGATGTGCTGAAAAGAGACCACGATGGCTGATGAGAGATGGTGGAAGGGGCCGGGAGTGGCTGCATTAACTTCCACTGAACCAAACCATATTGGTTTGTACGTGCTCGGGAAAATCAAAGCTCACTCTCAGACCCCTAAATGAATTACCCACCCGGACGGTAGGTGGGGAGGCTCCTCAAGAGTAAATGAGGGGATGGGGCGAACCGCCCATCCGTAGAAGCTCTCAGACCTGACCATCGGACAGGGAATTTCGTGCCACACGCAACCTCGTAGGAGGAAAGAAGTGTGGAATGGGGGGAGAGGGGAGCATACAGCTACACACACGCGACAGGAATCGCGAGGAGGAGAACCAGAGGAACTCCGGGAAATACAGAGAGTGATGAGCAAAGGAGAAGGGGAGTAACCTTTGCCCTGGACTTCTGATGAGTGGGAAGTAAGAGACCGAGTCTCAAAGCATCGTGGTCTAGCTCGGGGGTGGCTAGTGGTAAATCCTTTTGGAGTCACTGAGCCTACGGTTGGGTGGAAATGAGCACCCCTCTCAACATTCGCATCACATCCGAAATTTCTGATAAGTGTTATGTCTTGCATTTGGAATTGAATGTCACGATTGTATGCTCATTTCTATACACTTGTAAATAGTTTATGGATAGAAGTGTTTTCCTTGTGTTTGATTTGATATAATGGATACATGCTCATACTGACGTAACTACAATTCGGTTAATGGGTAGAGTGTATGAGTTCAGGATATGAGTCTGTTCCCCTGAGGATGGATATGTCTACCTTGATTTGTGTTATGTCCTGGTTCATCCTCTCGAAGACCCGTTTTCGGGAAGTTCCTTCACTATCCCAGAGCCGGAGTGAGTCTCTTGAAAGGACTACCGTTTAAATAAATATCTAAGCTCACCTCACCTCTGTCACAGAGTTCATAGCTCAATAAGTTAAGAAGGCCTTACAGTCATGTCCCCGAGCCTGGTGATAATTACCTAAGAATCCGTTGAAGGATTCTATGGCTTAAGTTTGGAGACCTTGCACCAGAAAGAATGGTTCCATTAGAGTTGGTATTTCGGCGTTTCAGTACCCGGGATACCTAAGGGTAAGTTCCCTTGTACTCGCCAGTCTCGAAATCCCGATTAGCGAAACCCAGAAATGAACTTAGCATTANGACACCCGGGATACCTAAGGGTAAGTTCCCTTGTACTCGCCAGTCCCGAAATCCCAATTAGCGAAACCCCGAAATGAACTAGCAAGGATGAGTTGTGATGTTTCAGCGTTTCGGTACCCGGGACACCTAAGGGTAAGTTCCCTTGTACTCGTCAATCCCGAAATCCTGATTAGAAAAACCCCGAAATGGTCCAACGGGGATTAGAGTCTTGATGTTTCGGCACCCAGGATACTTAAGGGAAAGTTCTCTTGGAACCGCTAGTCGCGAAATCTCGAAGTATGAAACCCCGAAAAGGTCTAGCGTGGATAAGCCTTGGAGTTTCGATGTTTCGGTAACTGGGAAACCCAAGGGTCAGTTCCTTGTATTCGCTAGTTGCGAAATCCCGACTTGCGAAACCCTGAAAAGAACTTAGCGTTGTGTGTGTGTATATATATATACACATATATCGACGTCTCGGGGTTCGGCTCTCGGGAAACTCAGATATGAGACTTCTTGTCATTGCACATCGCAAAATCCCGACTTGCGAAACCTCGAAACGAGCGTAGCATATATACATGAGGTTCGGAGCTTCGGCTCCCAGGAAACTCAGTTACAAGACCTCTTTTCATTGCACATCGCAAAATCCCGACTTGCGAAACCTCGAAGTGAGTTGAATGGATATATGAGCTTCGGAGTTTCGGCTCCCAAATATCCTAGGCGTGAGGCCCCTCGTCCTCACATATCACGAAATCCTCGATGTCAGAGACCCCAAAATGGTATAGCGTGGCTAGAGTTTGGTATTTCGACGTTTCGACACCCGGGATACCCAAGGGTAAACCCCTTTTCTTTGCATATCGCGAACTCCCGACTCACGAAACCCCAAAATGAGCCTAGCGGATATATGGGCTTCAGTGTTGCGACACCCGGGAAACCGAAAGGTATGAACCCTCGTCTCCATACATCGTGAAATCCTGGTACGCGAAGTCCTGATAAGTGAAATCCCGGATAAGTCTTGGTTTGACTAGGATTTTGGGTTTCGGGGTGTCGAAGGATTCGACTTCTGTGCATTTCGAACTCTCAGTGTCCAAAGTCCCGAAATGCAAAAGGCACCTCTTGACTTAGACCGGGATCACAACCGATGGACACGTGGAAGTAAATCCTACACTTGGTGCGTGAATTGTACACGACGGATTTTCAACAAAAGAACCCGTGAATTGGTTGGGTTAAGGTCCCGATTGGAAGACCTAGCCTACGCCAGAACCTCATAAGAATTTGGGAACTCTGTCCCTCGACAACGAAGAAGAAAGAAAAAGGCAAAAAATCTTAGCTCCCGTAGTGGGTGTGTTACAATACATAGGGGGATGCTCCAAAGAATAAACAGGGGGAAACATGGGGATGTCCAGGGCTCGAGTATACATTACATCTCTACCCCACATCCACCGAAGTTCCAAAGGATTGACTTTATAGAAGACCAAAAGAATTGTTTTCTCGAACTAGCATCTCGATGAGTTCATTAAGACACAAGGTTGATTCCACATATCGAGGACATAAAATTTCAATATGGAGGGAGGCAGTCTTAAACCTCTTCGATTTGAGGAGTCAAATTCCTCGATATCCAGAAAGACTTTTAATTTGTGTTGGTATCATACTAGGAGCATGATGGTTAATGAAAAAATCGAATGGATAGTAGTTGTTTCCAATTTCATATGAAGTGGATGCAGATACCATAGGATACATCGTAATAATAAAAATACATGAGATGAAGATATATGAAAGAGATTGGGAGTTTGCACTCACCCTCAAAATTTTCATCGTCCTCAATCTCACAAGTGCAAAGTGCCCACCAAGTGCTCCTTTGCTACTCTATGTCTCTATATCTCAATACTTGGACAATCAATTGAAAACAAAATCGCACTGAAATCTGGTTTGATTTCTGAGTTACTTATTCCGTTCAATTATGCAAGTATTGTTTGACTAACCAATACTTGATGTACATGAAACTTAGTGCCAACTGCCAAAAACTCCTCTACATAAATAAAACACTCCTCAACTGCCCTGCAAGTGATAGAAATTGAGGAAAACAGAAGAGACAAGGAAGGATGTTATTTCCTTCTATGGTTGACAAAAGGGGTATGTGGAGCATACAGAGCATGCAGACCGTGTGGAATTATTACGAGCGCAGATGGAAAGTTCTCATAGGGGGTAAAGAATGGTCTCGTGGCATGTTATCATACACCTTGGACAAACGATGAAAGATTTCTTAGATCCGACCCCTTAAAGAACGCCTTAAGCATAAGAATACATTCTTAATATATGAGAAAATTCAAAATAATTACTTATCAATACTAGTTAAATATCCAATATATCAATTAATATAATAATAATAATCTAATTTTAAAGTTATATCTAGTCAAACAACAAATTAATGTATGAGACTTTTTTTTTTCTTATTAGTGGGACAAGGAACTTATTATTGGTAGGACAAGAGACCCCCTCTACTTTGACTACCTCTACTTAATTGTGCTTACCTTAATCCCTCATTCCAACTAATCTTTTAAACCATATAAATAAATAATAATAAAATAAATTCAAATAGTACACATAACCATAAACATTAAATATAATTTAATATGTATTTTTTTTAATAAATCATCATTTAAATTATAAAAATAATATTTTTAATACAATATATTTATTTTATAATGGTGTTGTCTAAACGTTCTACATTTTGGTATTTTTGGCTAGAATCCGGTGATTTAAACCCTT
>ML787732.1:1221458-1256024 GCA_009831015.1 Picea engelmannii
TTTGTTTGTTAATTTGTGCGGGACCTGTTGGCTACGCGATTAACCTGTGGCTTGAGAAACCGCGACTCAGGGGCATCTAAGCCGTCAAAATCACCCGGGGATCGCACCCGGCCTGAGCCACACCAACCCTTAACATGGTTGGAATTTTTGTCCCCACAGGTTTCGAACCGGTGACTTTAACATCTCGGAGTGGCTTAACAACACACTCCGTCACCGACTGTCCTACACCTCGGGGACTGAAATCTTGAATTTATTATGCATAGAGCTTATTTCAATTATGAAGGAAGTTATTACACCATAAGACGTTTTCTCATTATGAGGTTTATACCCTAATGGGACGTTATGATGCCTCCATAGTGGTAGATCTCAATGGGAGGAGGAAGCTTTCCAAGTCACGACTCTTGAGGTTATGCAAAATCAGGCAGGAAATACTTCCATAGATTGAAGCTCATAAACATGTTGAATGTTTTACTAGAAAACAAACCCTGGGAACCCTCAATGAGCATCACCCTAGAGAGACTCGACCTCCATACCTTTATTGTAGCTCAGATCCTACACAACACTAATTGGTCACCCAACACAACTCTCTACTTCTTTGAGTGGTTAACTTCAAAGCCATATTTCTACCATAGTGAGCAGACCCACAACACCATGATCAAATTCCTCAGCAATAGAGCCTAAGACTGTATGAAATGGAAGCCATGGTTGAGGATATCAAATATGGTGTGTACCACAAAGTCTATGTTAGTTACATGGATTTATTACGATGGCATGCTTGGGCTATAAATACTTGAAGGAGCCCACAAAATCTAGAATGAAATGAAGAAAATGTTTGAAAAAACACACTTTTGTAAAAACCCCAATGTCGATGATCCGAATTGGATCATTATATTGTTTGTCATCTATCTTGATCCTTTCAGAGTGGTAAAAATTGTAGGATTCAGCTTGAAGAGCCATTTTAGTGGCAGGTCCCGGTTTGGAAAATTAGTGTATGCAACCTTTTGGAGCCATTTTGAGGCATTAAACAACATATTTTAGGGGGTTCTAGTGTACGAAACTTTTGCACACCCCCTTGGTGGCATTCTACACTCCAAGACATTTCCAACGGTGCAGACCATGCATCAATCAAAGTTCTTATGCAAATGTTATGCCTCCCGCAAGTTGACCTACCATGTTGACCACAATGGTACGAGAAGATGCCACGTCAAAACCAGTTACTCACACTTATGGGGCAAGCCACGTATGCATAAGGCTACCTCTATTGAAAAAGCTCATCTATAAAGTATAAGACTACATTAGAGTATGCATACAATAGCAACTGAAACATCAAATACCATTTGCATTACATAGTTTTAGAAATAGCTTTGACTTGATCAACAAACAAACATGCATACAACCAGGGATAAAAGAAAAGGGTACTTCAAGACAAACTTTTATCTCTGCTTTGAAATGCTTCATCACCTCATACATTTCACTATTATATAGGAACATGGGAATTACAATGTAATTGGGAGTACGAGAGGCTTTATAATATATGGAACGTAAATATAGATGGTAAGGAAAGAATGTCACATGTTCAAAAATAACCATGCATCAATTATCAACCATTAACTAATATTTCAATGTTTGTTAGTAATCATCTCATGCATGCCATGTTAAATATGCCTCCATTAATTGCTAGCATATCCATTGTTTATTTCCAAAAAAAAAATTCGAATTGCTTATGTATCAGGAGGAAGAAATATGGACTAAAATGAAAATGAAATTTTGGAATTGGGAATAATTCATGTAAAATGAGATTATGGGGAATTGGCCCTGAACAATCAATCATTCTCCAACATACATATATTATAATTTCACCCAAACATAATTCATTAAAACAATCACCTTGAAATATATCCTCTTCAAAATCTACCCTTGACCATAATTTTTAATGATCAAAATACACCTCTGTTGTCAAATATCCATATCCAATTGATAGAGAAAATGTTTCTTATTTCATACAACAGGTGATCCAGGTGGATATTGGTGGCCACCCACCTATTCCAACTGGCTCCTCTTGTCCATTTGTGTTCAACATGTTCTTTTGTACTTCTTTGTAATTGTGGGTTCTACACTTCTGGGGTTGTCTAAAGACCCACACATACTTCAGGAGGATACCAGTGGCCTCTCACCTAATCCAACTGGCTTATTTTGTATGTTTTCATGTCAGCACATCTTGTTGTACTTCTAGGGCCGTTTTGGGGCCCTAAACATTGTTTTTTTGGCTCGCCATAGTCAAACTATAAACAGAGTCATACTTTGATAGTGAAATGTGTAGTTCTCTGAAAGACCTTTCCAACGGGCTATCACACGCCTAAAACAGAGGTCATATGCAAAAGTTACAACCCTTGGAAGTTGAGGTACGAACTTACAAGAACTTACCCATAGGGGCCTACACGACTTTTGGTGTTTCACCTTCTAGGGTTAGGTTTTTTGATGTATAGGGTTTGGGCATTCATGAGTAATATCAAAAAGGCCTCTGGAAATGGAGCCTCATTGTAATCCATTCTTCTTAAACGGATCTGCGTAGCAGCCACATCTCTTCTCAGAGATAGCCACCACCATTCGAGCAAGTGTTTCAGTTCTGCAATTTTACAGTTTCAACCTATTTCATTATTTAATAGAAGATATTTTTCACTGGATATCTATGTTATTATTCATATCTATGTGTTTATTGTATTCAGTCTGTTAATCAATTCATTCCGCTCCTAAATCCAGATCAGTGGCATCAACACAGTCTGCTCTTCATTTATTTTTCTTCATGCATGTCCCTGACAAGATCTGGGTACAAGAAGTTGGGACTCAAACCAATCAATCCATTGCAAGATCGGTCGCGCCGAGACCAACAATAACCCATGGGGGACAAAAAGAAAGATGATGGAGTAGGAGATCCTATTAAAATGTTGCTCGAGGAAGCCCTCATGCGACAAAGGAATGAAATGATGGACAAATTTGTGCAGATCCTTCGACGACTTCCCACAGGAGAAGCATGTTCATCAAGCAGCCATGCAACACCCTTCAAGGTACATGTAAATTTTGATATTCCATTATTTGAAGGATTGATATATGCAGATATTGTAGATAAATGGTTGAATCTACTCGAAGGGTATTTTTTGTTAGACAATTTTTCCGACAAGGAAAAGATCATTTTTTCACTCCTCAAGGTCGTTCCCCATGTTAAAGACTGGTGGGATACTTACTCTGATCAAATGGTTGTAGAGGAATCTGCAATGTTTGTGGTGGCCCTTGGATGGGATTCCTTCCGGGATGCCATTAAAGAACAATATTACCCTATTTGAAGCTATGAGGACCAGTACACTAGATGGACCACCCTACGTCAAGAAAGGGACCAGACAGTACCAAATTTCACCAATATTTTCCATACCCCGCACACCAAGTTGGGTATCAAAGACTTTGAGCGTCATCTGGTGCTCAAATATTATAGTTGTTTACATACATACATTCAAACAGAAATGGAGTTTCTCGACATCACCTCATTGGGCACGACTTATAGATACACAATCAAGATCGACCAGAAATTTAAGAAGAAAAGGCAAGAGTTTGGATCTGTAAACCCCTCACAGTCGAAGCAGGGAAAAGGAAACACCAACCCACCTAGCAAGGGACCAAGTCGATATGTCCACCCTCGGGACAACTAGCCCAAGCCACAACACAAGAAGGGCAATGAAAGATGAAGAAGGACACGAGAAAATGGTGTGAGTACCATAAAAGCCCTTGGCACAACACCGAAGAATGTCACTCCAAGTAGTCACTCATGGTTGAACTAAAGGCTTCCGAGTCAAAGTTTGATTCTGATTCTGAATCAAATCCTGAAGGACGAAATTGAATTATCGATGTTGAACCTAGTGCCATTGTCGCTACCACCAAAGTCCAACCAAGCAAACCAAAAGAACCAGAGGAAGGAGAACGCCTCTTTCACTCGTATATGTGGGTAAAGGGGGCTTCGCTTCTTTTCATTATCGATAGAAGGAGTCAGAAGAACCTGATTTCAGGAGAGGTCGTCAAGCAATTGGACCTGCCAACGACACCGCACCCGCAACCCTACACCATTGCATGGCTTTTCTAAGGAATATATCTTTGTGTCAGCCAACAATGTCGTCTACCCTACGACATCAAGCCTTTCAAAGATGAGGTACTGTGTGATATTACTCCCCTTGAGGTTTGTGATGTTCTTTTAGGACAACCATATTTGTGGAAGCGTCATGTGGTGTATGAGTCTAGACCCCGCAGTGTTATTATTACTTTGGGTAGACAATTGTACAGGATACCACAGGTAGCATTGCCTACTACTATTTATTTAATCTCTGCTAAGCAATGCAATAAGATCATCTCACAGATTAGGAGGTTTTTCTTCTTTGTGATCCGCGCTCATAGTAAGCATAAGGTCGTTGCCACATCCGTGGCCTCTACACATAGCCTCTCTTTGCAGCAGAAGCAAGTGGATGGGATCGTGGAAGAATACACAAACATCTTCTCCTCACCTACAAGGGTACCGACACACTACCAAGTCAAGCATCCAATTGATCTGACCCCCGATGCACCTCTACCTAATGGACCAGTCTATCATCACTCGCTGAAGGAAAATGATGAAATCAGGTGACAGATCCAAGAGATGCTTCAAAAGAGGCACATCAGACCCAACTCCTCCCCTTGCGGAAGCTTGATTGTACTGGTGCAGAAGAAGGACGGGACGTGGCGAATCAACATTGATTACAGAGCCTTAAACAAAATCACAGTCAGGAACTAGTACCCCATTCGTAGGATTGATGACCTTCTTGACCAACTCAAGTGGGAAAAGTTCTTCAGCAAAAGTGACCTAAAGTCTGGCTACCACCAAGTTCCCATCAAACCAACTAATGTATGGAAGACAACCTTCAAATCTAAAGAAGGTCTCTTCGAATGGCTAGTCATGCCCTTTGGCTTAACAAATGCACCAACCACTTTCATGAGGTTGATGGATGATGTATTGAGACCCTTCACCAACTCCTTGGTGGTGGTATATTTGGATGACATCCTCATCTTTAGCAGAACGTGGGAGGAGCACATGTGGCATATTCAACAGGTTTTGAGCACTCTGCAGCAACACAAGCTATATGCCAACTTGGAAAAATGCTCTTTTGGCATGAACATGGTCCAATATTTGGGTTACATTGTTGATGCGCATGGGGTACATGTTGATCCAGCTAAGATCCAAGTCATCCGTGACTGGCCAGCCCCGACCACACTAACCGAGCTTCGGAGCTTCTTGGGACTAGCCAACTTCTATTGACAATTCATGTTGGGATTCTCCCATATTGCATGGGCCCTCAGCCAGGTGACCAAGGGCAGTGGTAGGGCCAAGTTTGTGTGGGGGAAGGAAAACCAACGAGCATTCGATGATCCGAATCATCGCTTGTGCTCAGATCCATTAATCTCCTTTCCTGATCTGCAACAACTGCTCGAGATTGAGACTGATGCATCCAACTATGTTGTGGGCGTAGTTCTCACTCAGCACAGGCATCTGGTGGCATACCATAGTGAGACACTCTCTGATATTTCTCAAAACTACCCTACCTATGACAAGGAAATGTATTCCATTGTACAAGCATGTCACCAATGAAAAAATTGCATTCTGGGAAAAGAGACGATCATACATGTTGATCACAAGCCTCTGCAATTCATACAAACATAGGAGAAATTGCAGAATGACCGCCATCAGAAGTGGTCCACCTACCTGCAATAGTTCCATCTCAACATCAAGTATAAGACATATATCTCAAATCATGTTGTTGACTACCTCAGTCGGCCTCCTGTGGTTGCACTCACCATTGTTCTCCATTCCTGTGGACATGAAGCATCTGAGTGGCCCCAACTTTATAAGCAATATACAGACTTCGCCACCACCTATCATCTCTTGGGTACAGGCACGACTGTCACCGATTTTCACATTCAGGACGGACTCTTATGCCACCTGGGCCATCTATGTGTTCCTACAAGTGAGCGTGCAAAGATGACTTGGGAAGCCCACTACAGTCGAGTGGCAGGACATTTTGGCGTGGAGAAAACTATGGTCGTTCTTCAGAAACATTTTTATTGGCCAAAACTTCAATAGGATGTCAACAGGTATATCAGGTCTTGCACTGCCTGTGCCATTGGAAATCCAGCCATCAAGAAGCAAGGCTTATACACCCCTCTTCCTATTCCTGAGAAGCCTTGGGAATCCATCTCAATGGATTACATGTCTGGCCTGCCATCCACCAAGCAAGGAAATGACTGCATATTTGTGGTCGTTGATTGGTTTTCAAAGATGGTCATCATCACATCCTGCAAGAAGAATATCACAGCGGCATATACTACCAAGCTCTTCTTCGAATGAGTGTGGGTCTACTTTGGGATACCACAAACCATCATCTTCGACCGGGAAAATAGGTTCCTCAACACATTTTGGTCAAGTCTATGATTATTGTTGGACACCAAGATCACAAAATCCACTACTTTCCACCCCCAAACCGACGGCCAAATAGAGGTAGTCAATCATATGATTGTGCACATCCTGCCAATGTACAATTCTAAGCATCCACGTACATGGGACAAAAGTCTCCCCTATGTTCAACACAATTACAACAGGGCTCTCCATAGCTCCACCGGCCATAGCCCATTTTGGGTGGGTTTGGACTTTCAACCCTTGGGACCCATTGATGTTGCACTTCCTCTTGCCACCACACATACATACTCTTCCCATGATCAATCTGTGATCGACAAATCCACCAGATTCATTGGGCGGATTCAACACATCCGCCAATAGGTCTAGGAGATTTTGCAGAAATCAAAAGCTAATTACAAGCAATGCCATGATCAACATAGGTTGCCACACCAGTTTTAGGTTGGCGACAAATTCTGGTTACATTTGTAGAAGGAGTGTCTCACGGGGCCCCATCGAAAGCTTTTCCCACTTCACTAAGGGCCTTACACTATCACCAAGGTTGTGGGTAGCAATGCTTTTGAGCTCAACACTCCACCCTTCCTTGGCCTTCATCCAGTGTTCAATGTGGACCTCCTTCGGCTATATTTTCCACCATTAATGGACACCTCAGAGATCGAAAAACAACTGACATGAACAGATATCAACCCTGACTGCATGGAACAAGCATCCACCGATTGGATAGTGGACAGACAGGTCAAGGGCACTTGCTAGCTGAGGCTCCATCTTTATCGAGTTGTCAAGGCAAGGCATTTCCTATACCAAGGCAAGTGGCTCACATGGGGCCAAATCCAACAGAAGTTTCCTCACCTGATGGGGGAACTCAACGCAATGGATACCATTGCTTCCTAATGGGGGAGGATTGATCCATGTGGATATTGGTGGCCACCCACCTATTCCAACTAGCTCCTCTTGTCTGTTTTTGTTCAACACGTTCTTTTTTACTTATTTGTAATTGTGGAATCTACACTTCTGGGGCTGTCTGAAGCCCCACACATCCTCTAGGTGGATACTGGTGGCCTCTTACCTAATTCAATTGTCTTATTTTGTATGTTTTCATGTTAGCATATCTTGTTGTACTTCCAAGGCTGTTTTGGGGCCCTAAACATTGGTTTTTTTTTTTCTCTCCACAATCAAATTATAGACAAAGTTAGATTTTGATGACATAATGTGTAGTTCTTTGAAATACCTTTCCAACGGGCTATCATGTGGCTAAAACGGAGGTTGTATGCAAAAGTTACGACCTTGGGAAGTTGAGGTACCAACTTACACCAACATACCCATAGGGGCCCACATGAATTTTGGCGTTTCACCTTCTAGGGTTAGGTTTTTGGATGTCTAGGGTTTTATCATTGATGAGTAATATAAAAAATGCCTCTAGAGCCTCATTGTAATCCATTCTGCTAAGACGGATGCACGTAGCAGCCACATCTCTTCTCAGAGATAGCTACCACCATTCAAGAAAGTGTTTCAGTTCTGCAGTTTTACAGTTTCAACCTATTTCATTATTCAATAGAAGATATTGTTCACGGGATATTTGTGTTGTTCTTCATATCTCTGTGTTTATTGTATTTAGTCTTTTAATCAGTTCGTTGAGCTCCTAAATCTAGATCAACAGGAGTAGAAAAGATGATATTTTAAAATTATATATGTTCCTTGGAATTAAGGAATAATGAATGAAAAGTGATAGTATGAGGGGATTGGTCCTGTATGCAGAAAGAAACCATTTATAATTCTTAGACAATCATTCACAACCTCATTCTGATGATTAGATCCCCTTAACTTATTTCAACCAGCTCTATAATGATCAGGAAACCAATATCTAACACCAGAATATTCATATCATTGCATTAAATGACTATCATATAATCTTACAACAAAACTTATATGCCAAATAAAATTTGATGCAATCCCTTCAACCCTGAAACAACATGATGTGATTAACCAAATCAAATCTATCTATGGTTAAATAATTTCCATTGAACCCCAAAACATAACACACGAACTATAATCCACCAAACATTTTCTTCAAACAACCGAATGAATGCATCGTGGATATACTTATGCTACAACCATATACATATATATTCAAACAGTGAGGTTTTGAAACTGGGTAGCACTACTCGTTTATCACTGTATATTTGTGCATATGACCATCGACACTTCCTAAATAAGGAATGAAAAAGTGTTGAGCTTAGGAAGATACCAAAAACCCTCAAATGTTCTAGCTCGATACAAAGTGTCTTCATGACATTTACAGGGATTAAAAGTCTAAGATTTTTGCAACAAAATGATACGATCAAAGGACTCTTAAATTTTTGCAATAGGGTTTTTAAACCAAACCATCAACGTCCAAGAACCATTAATAACACAAGGTCGAGCAGAACTATAGAACGTCCTTTCAAATACATGGGTACATAACTGGGTTGTGTTCGACTTCTAAATTTATTCAATATATCAACCTTGGCCATTTATTTGTTTAAGGGAAGCGTGGTATCAGGCCAAACAACATGTACAATCTTTCAACATTTTGAACTTGATACAAGGTATTTTTCTGTCATGTACATGACCAAAATATTAACCAAGGTTTCACATAAAATGATATAACCAAATAATTCCCAACCTTAGAGTAAGGCGACAACAGTAGGGTCTGCAACAAAAATAAAACCCATGACATGATAAAGTTCAAGACACGCTTGCAATGCACGGTCAAGTAGAATGACAAAATTCTTTGGAGACCTGTGTTTGAAACACTTCAAAAGAAAACAAATATACATGCAAGGGAAAACCCACGAGTCCCTTTCACTCTTTTCAATCAAAATCTCAAATATTAAAGAGTGGAAAATAAGGTTGCTACAATCTATGTATATTTTATGAAAAAGAGCAGGAAAGAAGCTACATCGAGCCAAAACATGCCATATACAATGAACTCACACAATTAGGACCCGTAGATAATAGCTTTTGGAAATAGGGTAAATGCCAAAGTGATAAGAAAATGAAGTATTTCTTTTGGAAAAACAAATAACAAGCTTGAGAAGACAAAACAAACAAGCATACTCATAACCAGTCAAGCAAAGCTATTCCAAAACAATTTGTTGCAAAAAGAGAGGTGCATCTGATGGGTAAAAGCTATAATAGCATACCTTTCTTTGGTGCTTAAATACTTCCAAAAAACAAGTCTCCAGTTAATACCACCACCACAATCGAGCTTCGAACAGGAGTGTTACTCACCAATGCAAAACCAAAAAAAATGCCAAAAACCCAAAGAAAGGTGGTATACCTCAATGCATGAATTCCCGCATCCCATGAATTGAATGCATGGGGCATCACAATCTCCAAAAAAATTAACTTTCCAATACATCTCATATTCCACTATTACCATCAACCAATCACAATTCTAAGATATGGCCAAATATGAAAATGTGCACATGCCTTGGAAGTTTGTGTACCAATTCATTGGAGTGCCTTCTAATGTATGAATAAAGTGATGTGGCCATTCCTCTAGTGATACCAATCTCCATTGAATTATATATATGTCTACATGTTCTTTGGGTTGTCCAATTTCATCATACTTTTCCACATACATGTTCCCCTGCTCTGCGCCAAATCTAATGCGCAATAATCTCTTGCATTGATACCAATTCTTAAATTTCTCCTTATGAGTACCCAACCAATGTGTAGGTGTAGATTTTAAAGCAATATCCAATACTGGTAATCTTTGATTTTCCACTGCTTCTAAGTCAAACTTCATTAAAAATTCTTTTAAGTCATTCTGACCATAAAAATTTTGAGGTTCTCTTACCTTTGCACCAACCCATCTTAGTGTGTGGGTCATCCTTGCACATCTTCTGGTAGATGACTCATGCAAACGTTGTTTCCAATTCTCTAGACTTGTATATGATTCTGAAGCACAAGAAATAATGCTTCTCCATCTCAGTATGCCATCTGCAGTGGGGTTAATATAATCCTCCTCTCGTATAGTAGTTCTATACAACTGATTTATGTCTTCTGTAATAAAATTCTTTGTCGCAGGTTCAACATGTCTTCCTCCCTCTAAAGGATCCAATGGTGCTACAAATTTGTATTCTTCTTACTCAAATATCATCTTCCTGGTCTTCAAATTGATGATAGTCTGATTATCAAATGCCTAATCTAGTCCCAATAATGTTGGATAGGGTGTAGTGTTATCCACTATGTCAATTACTTCAAAGTCTGCCATGGTGCGCACACCAATTTGATACATTATAATGGTTGTAGCATGTAGTTCATGCACTCTCTTACTGAGTGCATCAACCACTTTGTTCTATTTTCCTTTGATGTGCTTGATATCAAAGTCATACTCACAGAAGAACTCTAACCATCTTCTTTGCCTAGCATTCAAAGTTGGTTCATCAAACAAATATCTCATACCATGATGTTTTTTCCTCAACTCAGACCTCTTTCCCATGAGGTAGTGCCTCCACTTCTTCAAGGCGTGTACTATTGCTACCAACTCCAAATCATGAGTGGCGTAGATCCTTTCATCCTCTTTCAATTTTCTGGATTCAAAACATACCACAAATCCGTTTTGACTAAGGACCCCACCAAGTCCCTCTTTGCATGCATCTGTGCAAACCACGAAATCTTCATTTGGATCTACAGTCCTTGAATTGGAGCACTGGTTAACAACTTCTTCAATTGTTGGAAGCTCTTTTCACATTGTGTTGTCCATTGAAACTTCACCCCCTTCCTTTGCAAGGAAGTAATCGGGTGAGAAATCCTTGAAAACCCTGCGATGCATCTTCTGTAGTAGCTAGCTAGACCCATGAAGGATATGACTTCTGTCACATTCTTATGTTCTTTCTACCCTTTAATAGCTTCAATATTTTTAGGGTCCACTGCTATCCCTTCTTAGGATATGATATGCCCCAAATAGTGAATTTGGTTATGATAAACCTTCATAGGAATGAAATGGGTAGCTTTAGTAAGCTTGTCCACCACCACCATGATAGCATCATGTTGCCTTCTTGTTCTAGGCAATTTGGTGATGAAATCCATTGTCACCACTTCCCACTTCCACTCAGGAATGGGAAATGGATGCAACAACCCAGTTGGGTGTCTATGCTTGGCCTTGACCTTTTGACACTCCATACATTTAGTGATGTACTCAACAATTTATTTCTTCATGCTTGGCCAATAGTATTGGCTCTTGACTGCTACCACTATTTTCTGATATCCTGGGTGTCCCGCATAACGTACATTATGCATCTCTTTCAAAATCATAGTCCTCAATTCATGAGAATTGGGTACATAAATTATATTCATGTACAAGAGAATTCCATCATTTCTCAATTCATAATCTTCAACCTTCTGCTGCATTTTTCCTTTATGCACTTTTGTTACTAACTCCATGTAATGCAAATCTGCTTTTGTAGCCTCAAAAATCTTTCCTTGAAGATCAATTTGATACATGTTAATGGTTGTAACATGTATTTCATGCACTCTCCTACTGAGTGCATCACCCACTTTGTTCTATTTTCCTTTGATGTGATTGATATCAAAGTCATACTCACAGAGGAACTCTAACCATCTTCTCTGCCTAGCATTCAAACTTGGTTGATCAAACAAATATCTCAGACCATTATGCTCTGTCCTCAGCTCAAAACTCTTTACCATGAGGTAGTGCCTCCACTTCTTCGAGGCATGTACTATTGCTACCAACTCCAAATCATGAGTTGCGTAGAGCCTTTCATGCTCTTTCAATTTTTTGGATTCAAAACATACCACAAATTTTTCCTGACTTAGGACTCCACCAAGTCCCTCTTTGAATGCATATGTGCAAACCAAAAAATCTTCATTCAGATCTGAAATCCTTGAATTGGAGCATTGGTTACAAACTGTTTCAATTGTTGGAAGATCTTTTCACATTGTGTTGTCCATTGAAACTTCACCCCCTTCCTTTGCAAGGAAGTAATCGAGTGATCAACCCTTGAAAACCCTACAATGAATCTTTTGTAGTAGCTAGCTAGACCCATGAAGGATCTGACTTATGTCACATTCTTATGTTCTTTCCACCCTTTAATAGATTCAATTTTTTCAGGGTCCACTGCTATCCCTTCTTTGGATATGACATGCCCCAAATAGTGAATTCGGTTCTGATAAAATGAGCACTTTCTCAATTTGGAATACAGTTGGTTCTCTCTTAACACTTGTAACACCATCCTCAAATGATGTTCATGCTCTTCATCTGAATTGGAATATTCAAGGATGTCATCCAAAAATACAGTGAAAAACTTGTCTAAGGATTCCCAGAAAACACCATTCATTAAGCACATGAAAACAATTGGTGCATTTGATAACACAAATGGCACCGTTGTGAACTCATAACGACCGTACCTTACCTCGAAGGTGGTATTTTTTATTACTTCATCTCTGATCCTTACTTGATGATATCCTGACCTGAGATCAATCTTTGATAATATTCTTACATCATTTAACTAATCAAAGAGATCATCAATCCTTGGCCAAGGATACTTGTTCTTTATAGTTACCTTGTTCAATTGTCTGAATTCAATACACAACCTCAATGTCCCATATTTCTTCTTCACAAATAAAACAGGGGCACCCCAAGGTGACACACTTGGGCGTATATAGCCCTTCTTCAGAAGCTCTTCAAGCTGCATTTGCAACTCTTTCAGCTCCGGTGTACTCGTCGTGTAGGTTAGTCTTTGATATTGGAGTTACTACAGGCATTAAGTTTATAGAGAAATCAATATCTAAATTTGGGGGTAGTCTTGGTATCTCCTTGAACACATCCTCAAAATCTTTCAGGACTGTGTGATCATCCATATTTGGCACCTTATCCTTAGGTGCTTCCTCCATATGGGCTGCAAATATTTGGAAGTCATTCCTATAACACTTCTTCAACTGCATTGTTGATATCTCTCAAACAGTAACTGCCCTGGGAATTCCTTGGACTGTTATTGGGTTCCCTTCCTCATTCAGGCAATTAAATGTCTTGTTATGACAACCTAAGAAAACATGGTGTTAGTCCAACCAATCCATACAAATTAGACAGTCATATGAACCCAAGGGCAGGATGTTCAAATCTGCCTTGGTACTTAGCCCAGTCATGTCCATTGGACATGATTTAACCAGCTCAACAACTTTTCTCTTGGCTCTTGTAGCCAGCTACACCAACCAAGATTTTGCATGCTTGCTTCTTGGAAATTGTAATCTTTCCACTACCTTAGAATCTATATATCTATTACTAGCTCCCAAATTAATTAAAATAGTAAAGGCATGGTTATTGATCATACATTCTACTTCAATCATGTGTGATTGAAATTGAGCTTGCTTGTTGTCCAAGGCTACATAGATCCTTGGTACACTTATGTCCATGTCCTCCACTGTTTCATCTTGTTGTACATTTTGGACAACTCTCACTTTTTCTCTTTTGTGTGGACAAACTCTATACATATGATATCCTTTACAACCCCAACATTGAATGGGTTTTTTCCTTGGCCCTTACCCACCTGTCTCAGTCACTCTGGGTTCTCTAGGGGTTTGTTGTCCCTGAGAACTATTTCTGAAGAAGGGTGGCTTGTTCCCCTTCTGTCTTTGTTCCTCTTAAACTTCTTCTTATCTTCCCAACCTCTTTGGAAAGTAGGCTTTCATTTATGTTGATCATATAAGCACTTAGCTCGCCTTATGGTTTACTACAAGGTTTTAGGATCATCATACTAAATTTTATCACTGATGAAATATGGAATCCCACTCAAGTATCTCTAGATCTTAATTGTCTCATCCTTGATGAATGAGACATACTTCAACAGTTCTAAAAATATCCTTTCATACTCATCAATGGTTTTGTTGCCCAGTTTGAGTTCAAAGAACTCTTTCATATTTTTTGTGCTCTCCATCAAAAGTAGGAGGTTTGATCTTGTTCATTTCTCCTCTCAATTCATCCACCCCAGACCTCTTATGCCTCTTGGCAGGAGAAGGACTTGAGCTACTATGTAATCTTCTTTTGGATTGTCTTTGAGAGTGATGATGATGTCTACTATCACTCCTTGATCTTTCTTTTTCCTAAGGGCTCCTGTGGCTTCTTGATTTGTTGGAGCCACTCTCCTTATCCAAATTATTTTCAATTGTTTCTAGGTTTTGTATTAACTTCATGTTGAATTCTTCCTTCTACTCCTTGGATTTCATAAGCCTTTCATTATCATCCTTGTGACTCTGGACATCTGTCTGCAATTTCCTGATGGTCTCAACCAAATTTATGTTATCATCCTTTTCTTCTCCATGTCTATTGGAGTTGGTTCCTTCCATACCAAACTGGGCATTCATCCCTCTGATTTCATCTTCTTGACTATAAGCCTCTTATGCATCTTCCATCTCTCTGCACTATATTATGATTCTGATCTACTTGATAGTTTTTAACTCTGCAAAAATTTGCAGCCAACAAAACTTTGTCGGGCTAACTGTTCTCAATAATTTTATGAAAACACGAACAATTTTGATTCATTAATATATCATATTTGTTTTTGCTGATTTCTTGAGAAATTGACTATTTAAATCCAATTTCTGAGTGAACAGTGATCTTCTATTGTTCAGGAGCTTTCCAATGCCTGCTTCCATGCTCAATTCTAATTTTTGAGCAGGAAGTTATGGATACTTCAACAAATGTCTTTTCAGGGATGCAATCCTTGTACATGGATTCTTTCATCTCAGAGTCGAATTGGCTCTTGGATCCATGTTGGATCCTGTCTTCAGTTTTACAGGCCTTCTTGTCTTCTTTAGGTGTTGGCATGTACAATTCAAGACCCCACGAACTCCCTCTCTAAGCCCTTTTCTTTCTTTTGAAACAATTTCTAGGCACTAGTCCTTTTTATTTGGTCCCATTCACATGTGACCGAATGCTAGCAAATAGGCGCTTATCCGAAGCCTAGGGAACTTCGGGGCTTCAAAAATTCAGGCTTCGACGGTTTCCCTTTCTGCACATCACAAAAACCCCAGACTGTCGAACTAGCGAACTCGCGAAGAATGGTGGATCGATGGTCCTCATTCTTTGTTCAAAACTATGGTCAATAGGAGCTCCGAGACTCCGAGCTTCGGGATTTCTAAGGCTCCATCTTGCGTCACCTCCCAAATTGTCAAATTACCAGAGATCCTCTCTTTCCTCCACGTATCATCTCCCGATCAACAGTCGAGATTAAATTTGTCCCTCTGAGAGTTCTTGACTCAAGTAACCTGCAATTCAATTCCTCTGGAGTACCAAGTCTCAAGACCTTGGGATCTGGTGCCACGCGTCCTCTGTGATCAACGGTCAAGATGGACTCTAGCCTTCAAGCCTTCGGAAGTCCTCGACCTCAACTGCGTATGCCTTGAATCCTCTAGAGTGTCAAATCTCCAGACTATGGGATCTACTGCCATGTGTCCTCTCCTGATCAATGGTAAGGATTTACTCTGCTTCTTGGAGCTTCGAGGGTTTCACCTTCCTCACCCTTCATTCCTTTCGATCGCCGAACTGGAAACTCCCGAGGTCCACTTAGTAGCTACGTGTCAAAAACATGGGGTGACATGTAGCCTTAGCATCGAGTGACATGTGTCAAATCGTTATTGGTACAACAGGGCATGTCAAAGTACAAAATCATATGAAACGTGGCATGCCTAGGGGGGATCCACGTAACCCAAGTGACGTCATCATGCAACATCACATCCGCTGCTTCGAGACTTCGGGGCTCCGGGACTTCGGGACTACGAATATTTGGAGCTTCGGGGCTCCAGGACTTCATAGGACTTCACATCTGCACACCCCAAAACTCCCAAACTACGAATTTTTGAACACTCCCACGTCACCCTCGGTGATGTCATCATGTCATGTCACTTGGACACTCTGGGACTTCGGGGATCTCTTCATCCCGCTCAACCATAAACCATTTCTTCCGGAGTCCCAAATTGTCGAACTTTCAGACACTTAATAATCCGCTAACATGTGTCTCTGATAACGGACGGTCCAGATTGGTTCCGTACTTCGAGGCTCTGGGAGACTTCCCACACTGTTATAACCCTAAATTTCACCAAACATGCATACCTAGCATCAGGTCATCTTACTTGCTATCTTTGCCAAGTCATCATGAAAATAGCTCTTCTAAAAAACCATATTTTTAGGGTGTACGTGCCCTGCACCACTATTGTCCACGTACACACGCTTGATGCACCACTACAACCCACGTACACTCACAAAAAGCACGAAAAATGAAAATTCCAAAGGGATACAAAATTTCGGGCTGCTACCTAACCATTTGACCACCCATAGCCATTCACCCCAACCGTTACTATCTTTTTTGCCTATAAAATAAGGTGTTGGGGTCCCATTCAAAAGAGAAGCACGAGAGAATAGAAACTCTGCCCATTTCAGTATTCCCCCTTTGCCCCAATTTTTTGCAACCACATTGTGAGTTTGAGCCATAATTCCTTCTTCCTCCATTGCAAACCCTTGTCATTTCCCTAGAGAGAACTGAAGAGGAGAAGAATACGTGGAAGCAGTTGGTGCATGGTGAAGAGGAGCCCAGGACCGAGTTTGAGGAGCAAATGTCGGTCTCATATTGTAAGTGACTTTTGTGATATTAATATAAAGAAATACTTTTTCTGCCCTGCCAAATGATGTCTTAAATTTTTATGATTTGTTTACATTTTTTGTTATGATGTCTAACCCACTAATCTTTATATAGAATGCATGCTTGTAGTCTCTTGTTTTTCTTTTGGTGAATGCAGGCTGGCCTTGGGAGGATATATGTAGTCGAGAAACAACTAAGCACAAAGGGATCAACACCGGAGGCGGAGTTTAAGGTATGCCTATCGAATCCCTATACTTTGTATTTTATGTATGATTGTGGGGTAATGACAGGATAGTTGTTAAAAAGTAGGAGACTTTAGACGATTAGCTTTGCCTGCACTTTAGAACCCTAGTGTAGTCCGTAGAGGGGTTTTCCCTCTATAGCAGAATTGGTGAACGTACTAGGGAAATCTATAGGGTTTTTTGGGGATATTCTTTTGGGTGTTTTGAATCGTTTATTTACTGTTTTTTGAGTTTCTGTAAGCTTCTGTGTCTTTAAGGGATTTTGGTCTTCCATACCAGTACTCCCTGCCTTTGCTTGATTGTTGGTTTTCAAATTTTTTTTAGAAGTTACAGAGGTGTATGCGACATGTAGTGGGCCTGCACACATACATGCACACCTTGCCTTTGGATAGCCCGCGTACATACGCAAGCTGTTGAAGTGTCAGTAGCGTGCCTGTGTTGTGAAAAAAAAAAAAATTAAAGAAGAGGCAGTCATCCTCTTCCCTGTCAAAAGTCACACTTCTCAAGGGTTTTCTTGATCTAGCACTGGTCTCTGTTATAGCAGTTTGTAGCCTAGGTCTGACTTCAGCATAGATTTCTTTTTATCAAATATTTATTATGTTTTCTTTATTAGGGTTTTTAGACAAGTTTGTGAGTCTGTTCTGATATGCCTGCTTGGTATTGTCAGTGACTCCCTGTGATCTGGGATGGGACATAAGTCATTTCTTGGTCTTGACTTGTCGTCATTTTTCCCTTTTTTTCTTTAGAAGAAGAGAAAAGAATTCATTTTCAAATTTCTTCTTTTGAAGCATAAAACAATAAAAAAAAAATCATTTCTTTGTTTGGTAAAAGTAGTTCAGGTTAGTTGCTTTATTTACCAAGGAAAAAAACAGTTTTCTTAAGTTCTTTATTTGAATGCTTAGGTCATTAAGTAGCTTGTAGTCGAGCGAAATCTTGTTTTAAGTTTTTCTTTTCAAAGATCTGAGAAAATTAGTTACGAAAAATTTTGGTTAAAGAGTTTAAATTGGCAAATCTTTATTTGTGAAGAAGAAGTAGTTTGTTTTCAGTTTCATCTTATGCTCTTCTCTTTCATCTCTTAAAGAACATAACTAGTTTCACTTCCGTTCCTTTTGACTTAAGACAACCACTAAAATTAATGCTTAATTAAATTTTATTAGACTTTGTGTTTGTAGGGTCCATCAATTTAGTCTAGGCTAGAGCCTTGATTTAGGATTGGAAAGGAAACTCTTCAAGGCTACAAAAACAAACATAAGAGTATGTGCTAGGGAGTGCTTGAAAGTCCAGTAACCATGAAATTTATCCGGCACCCCCCTCTAACACAGGGGCTAAACATGAGGTCATGTGCGGAAAGGTAGCAGAGATAACCCCTCCAAATTCGGGCCAAGCGTAGGGGGAAAAGCATATAGAGGGATTATCTTGGGATTTCATTGATCGCATTTTCCACGAAGCTTCATGGGTCTCGAATATGATCAAGGTCCTCAGTCATCTTTCAGAACACTTGCTTTCAATACCCTTGATAGGTTTCGGGCTTGATACCCTGCTCATTGCAGTCCACCCGACTGTTGATTGTACCTGCCTGGTGATTGTTCATGCACTGGCAACCTAGTTTCCTTTATCTTAGTGACTTACACAGGTGACTGCGGGGGTATACCATGGTACCTAGGGAAGACATCGTGCCACGCTTTGCAGAGTATACCCAGAGGGTGCTTCCATATTCAAGTTGCACTTGCACTGGTAATTTTCTCTAGTGTTGGTTGGTATAATTGTTCTTCCAACTAGCTAGTGATCTTCTTGTCTTGTCTCATAGGAGATTTTTATAGTGTGTGCTGGTATTTAACGTTAATATAAATCCCTCGTGTTTCATTGATCTTCTCACACCATGGAGGATCAGGAGCTCCATCGGTCGTGAAGGCTTCTTGGCCTGTCGTCAGTTAATCTGGAGCCACCCCCGCCACCACTAAGCAAAAGAATAGACCATCAAGGGTCTTTTGAGGTGACCGGGCCATGGGAAACTGAGCCTGAACCATCTTCGAGAAGAGAACATTTGATTCCAAAGGAACCAACCATTTCTAACCTCGGAGTGGAAGCTCTTGGTCTGTATAACCCTTTGATTATTGATTTATCGACGCCCATCGCCGTACAGGTTAAACCTTACAAGCGTCAGGTAGTGTCACAAGAAGCGACGGAGACAAATGTTGCTACTTCTTCAGGGAATCCTCATATTCCCTCTACAGTTTTCACTATAGGGGGTTTTCCACCCCTTAACCAACCGTCGTCGGTCTGGATCACTATGGTATCAACCGCCTCTACCTCAGGCAATGGTCCAATTTCGTCTATGATGGCGATCACTGCTCCTTTCACCCAGAGTGCGACAGGCCCTCCGTTCTCATACGGGATGTCTGGCTTTGATATGAACTATGTCCTTTCCTACTCCACTCTACAACACTTTCCCTTACGGAGGGGGTCATATACCTCCTTCATCCCCTTTTCTCGACGATGCTCACCAGCACTCCGCCAGGTCGAACGTAAACTATAGTTCGTTTGGAGAAGGTAGTCAAGGAATTCCTTCTTATAGCATGCTGGTAGTTTCAACACCATTCTCTTTGTTCAGTGCATTTGGTAACAACGCATTCTCGTCAACTTCCATCTCGGCCAGGGGCAACCCCGGTTATGGACAACAAAATCCTATGCAGGGTATTATTCCTCCACATGGGGAAAACTCAGGAATTCCTTCCTCACAAGAACTTTGGAATCTGTGGCAAGGATCAGTTCCCTTGTCATGGGTGTTGACCTGGGGAAATCCCTTCCATAACCAATGGAACCCCAGGCAAGGCTCAAGAACTATGCCTGTCAGATCGGCAGGGGGAAACCCTTCCCAAAATCATTAGAATACAATGCAATCCCAACCTTTTACGTCCTATTACAAGAGTCAGCCGATGACGTCTCAACAAGCGCAGAATATGTACACTGGTCACGACCATGGTTATTACCAGAACTCTGGACAACAACCTAACTTTTCCTGGCAACCTGGTGCCAGCCAAACTCTAGCCTCCTTTTTTCCTGGTTATAATCAACAACCCAAATTACCGTTTCTGACAACTTTGCACTTGCCAAACTTGACAAGGTTATTAAACGACCCCATCTGTCACAATACGCATTGGCCTCCCATGCCAACCAAGTTTCCTTTGGACATTCCAAAGTTCGAAGCTAAGCTTAATGAAGATCTAGGCGATCATGTGACTACCTTCCATTTATGGTGCTCGTCCAACTCTTTGAGAGACGACTCCGTTCAGTTGCATTTGTTTCAACGCACTCTCATAGGGAGTGCTGCGAAATGGTACATCGAGCTCGACTGCTCAAGATACTCTAGCTTTGGCGAATTGGCAATGGCTTTCTTAAACCATTTTAAATTACCTGTGAGATACGACGTCGGCACCGAGTTTCTAGACAACTTTGAGCAGACAAAGGCGAACCATATCTCAGATCACATCTGAGAATGGAGATGCCAGAAGAGTTTGATAAAAGTACCAATCCCACCAGCATTGATGCATGAGTGGTTCCTTAAGTCTTTGGTACCACAGTTATCTAAAGACATCACAACGTCAGGGGTCTTTTCAGAAGAAGAAGCGATAATGAGACCTCAACAGCTAGAGTTGATTTACTCTTGGTCTTTTTTACTTTACAAAGTTTTTCTAGATTCACCGCAGTTGATACTTGACAAGACTAGACAGATATCTGGACCACATGCCGATGGTATTGTTGGTTCAGCGCAAATGAAGCCTGTCGATCAGATGTCGAATCAATTGCAGCAATTGTCAATACAGCAGACAGTGGCCATCCAGACCACTGGTCTGGCTACTCCCCCTACTCAAATGTCATATGTACATAGTGTGCAATCGACAAACCTGAAGGCCACCTAGTAGCCTGATGGAAAGAAGTAACAGCAAAAGAAGGGTAAGGGGGATAAGAAACCTACCAATAATGTTGGCGGGGGAAACACAGAAAAGAAGAAGTCAAAGTGTATGTGTAATCTTTGCACAAAAGACCATCCGACTCACCAGTTCCCTCGGCTTGCGAAGGCCTAGAAGTTATTGGCACAGCAGCAACCTATCGTGTTAATGAACCCATTTCCACATGGGAAATATTTAACTCAAGCCTCTTCGAGCGCGGAAGGGGGCAGTCAGGAACCCCCTCCGTCTTCGAGTAATCTTTCATCTGTGAATGTGTACATGATGAAAGGTAGTGTTGATATAGCAACTAGGACATGTGACTACGGAATGCCAAACACCTCTGAGAAGGGTAAAGAAGCCGAAAACCCACCTCTTCCTCTCTAGATTGAGAATATGTTGGGAGAAACAATGAAACACATCCCAAAAGGTGTGTTCAAGAAAGCTTCCCACAATCCAAATGCAAGGGCCACCCAGAACTACTCTATGGTGGAGGATTTGTCTCAAACCCCTTGTGTAATGTCTGCTTTGGAAGTTCTCTAGAGCTTCCCTTCCCAAAGAAAGGCTTTGTTAGCTGCCTTAGGATCTACTGAGACTTGTAATCTGGGAACAATCATGCTTGATACGACCAACTTAAAACCTCGTCTCCCTTACCACGTGGAATTTCAGATAGTAGTGGTTTACACCACGAAAATTTTTACTTGGAACATTTTCCGCATAGTGGTTGATGAGGGAACCTCGACATGTGTGATGTCTTTGGCATGTTGGAAGGCCATTGGCCAACCCATTTTATCTCTGTCATCTACTCTTCTTACCACTTTCGATGGTCGTTCGTTCTGACCACATGGAATCATCCCCTCTTTACCCATGCAGTTAGGGGGGAAGACCATGTGCGTCGAGGTTGAAGTGGTCGATGTGTCTCTCGACTACAATATCTTGTTAGGAAGGAGTTGGACCTATGCTATGCAAGCAGTGGTCGTGAAAGTTTTCTGGGTCTTGTTGTTTCCACATGAGGGTCGAATCGTGTCCATTGATTAGTTATCCTTCTCCCATCCTGACCCTTCATCAGGGGTATCCACAGTCCCGATGATTGATAATACTCAGCCTGACATCGTCAACGTAGGGGTTGGTTTGTGCCCACCTTTGATGGGTACTTTTGATTATCCGCCTCCGACCAGCAATGTCAAGTACATATCGGTTGTCCTCGACTAGCCTAGGGCTGTAATATTTCAAATCTCATTGTTTCACATGAATTACTTTAACGATCTGTGGACTCTTCCTTCCCCATCAGCCACGATGGAAGGGACAGGGCACCATGGCATGGCCATGCTTTTGTTCACAATAGAAGTTGCGTACTCTATAGTCTAGCAAGCTTTCGTCGACCCTGATCTGACTCCCGCAGAGGAGTTAGATCCGGTTCTCGAGCCTATTTGGGCTCAAGGTTACCTCACCGATATTGATTCTTTAGACTTAGTCTTTACCTCAGACGAGGCGATTATTGAGGCAATGACTAGTCTAGACAGACCTTGGGATGATCTCCATCACAGATCTTATTTCCTCCCAGAGTTAAGAATAATTGAAGCACGTGAATTCACTCTAACTGTGATTGGAGATAAGGATTGTCCTAACAATCCTTTGGCCACACACGTTGTTTACGCTGAAGGAAATATGGAAACCATCGCTAAAATGATACCTATTGATATCTCCAAAACCCCTGGCGTCGTGGAGAATGTCTTCGTCGGAGAGGACTGCTCTCCTGGGGAGATTCAAATCTACAAGGATTTATTTAAAGAATTTTGCGACGTGTTTTCCTGGTCTTACAAGGAAATTCCAGGCATAGATCCAAGAATCGTTGAACATGAAATCACGACGTATCTTAACACTAAGCCGGTCCAGCAAAAGATTCATCCAGTTAATCCTAGGAAAGCAGCGACTATTAAGGATGAAGTAGAGAAACTACTCAAAGTTGGTTTCATCTACCCTGTTCAATTGACTCAATGGGTGTCAAATCCCAGGCCAGTCAACAAAAAACAAGGTACAATTTGTGTATGTACAAACTTCCATAATTTGAACAAGGCCTATCCAAAGGATAATTTCCCCACGCCATTTATTGACCAGATAGTCGATGAATGCGCAGGTTGCGAGGCCTTTTTTTTCATGGATGGTTTTTCGGGATACAATCAAATACAGATCAAACCCGAAGACCAACACAAAACCGCTTTCATTTGTCCATGGGGTATATTCGCTTATTGGAAGATGCCTTTTGGTCTGAAAAATGTTGGAGCTACTTTTCAGTAGGCCATGTATTTTTCTTTGCACGATCTCAAATACATTGTCGAGGCTTATCTTGATGATTTAGCATCACGATCTCGTAAGAGAGTTGATCATCCCACACACCTCTGACTCATCTTTGAGCGATGTCGTTACTACCAGATTCACTTGAATCCAAATAAATGCAGTTTTTGCGTAACATCGGGTCGTCTGCTAGGTTGCATAGTTTCAACAACAGGGATCACGGTCGATCCTCTAAATGTTGAGGTGATAGTTCATTTTCCTCCCCTGTGCACAATCCCTCAGCTTCAGAGTTTATATGAAAAAGAAAACTTTTTACGGTGTTTCATCGCAAACTATGCTGAGATCACAAAGGGTTTCATGCATTTACTGAAAAAGGACGTTCCTTTTCATTGGGACGAAGCCGCTCAATGCTCTTTTGGAGTGTTGAAACATGCCCTCACGTTTTCCCCTCTACTTCAGCCACCCAATTATAATAAATATTTATTATTATACTTGGTCACTGCAGAGTCGACCATCAACATGGTCTTGGTTCATGAGGATGGTTTTCTCTCAGAATACGTGATTTATTACCTGAGCCGAGGCCTAGTTGGACTAGAACTCAATTATTCCCACATTGAAAAAATTGCGTTGGCAGCAATTCATGCTGTCCAATGATTCCTTCATTACATATTGTTTCGCAAGGCCACCATCATTGTTGTTGTGAATTTGTTTCAATACATGTTGACATGACGTGTAATCGGAAGAACGATCAATAGATGGACAGTTATCCTCCAGGAATTTGACTTGGATTTTGTTTCGACGAAATCCAAAAAGTCGTTGGTCTTCGCGGAACTCATCTCGGAACTTCCGATCGAATTAGGTGATGTTATACCCGAGGAGTCTCCTATCAAAGGAGACATGTTTTTTGTCACGTCTTCGGACCCTTGGTACGGAGATATACTAGTCTATCTCCAGACGAAGATATACTAGTCTATCTCCAGACTTTGAAGTGCCCCACCTCTTCTTCTCGTGATGAGCGTCGTCGTATACACCATCAGGCCAAGAACGATCCCATACTTGAGGACACTCTGTATCATCGAGGTGTAGATTGCATCCTTTGTCAGTGTATCACTCATGAAGAAGCGGAAATCGTGCTTAACGATTGCAACACTGGATAATGTGGTGGTCATTTGTCTGGGTTGGAAACAACCCAAAAGATTCTGCGAGCTGATTACTTTTGGTCAACATTAATCAAATATTGTGTTGAATCGGTCAAGAAGTGCCACCCGTGTCAGGTCTTCTCTCGGAAGATGAGGGCACACCCTGCTCCCATGTTTCCCGTCGTCACATTTGGTCCCTTCACCAAGTGGGGGATTGATTACGCTACATGCAACCCCCCTTCAGCAAGGGGGCATTGTTATATCATCGTAGTAGTAGACTACTTCACGAAGTCGATCGAGGCTATGCCAACGTTTAAAGCTAATGGCGAGACAACAACTCTATTTTTGTTTAACCAGATAATAGCAAGGTTCAGCGTCCCGAGAGAGATTGTCACTGACCATGGCAGTCACTTTCAGAATAAAATGATGTCCGAGTTAACATCAAAGCTTGGGTTGAGGCAAGAACATCCGTCACCCTACTACCCATAAGTGAATGGTCAAATGGAAGATGTAAATAAGTCCCTTAAGACTATTCTACAGCGAACGATCAATTCGACCAAGTCAAATTTGCATTTTATGTTGTACTCTGTGTTATGGGCCTACCAAACATCTGTTAAGACTGCAACTAGTTTCTCACATTTTCAACTCATTTATAGGCTAGAAGCAGTCTTGCCTATAGAGTGCCAAATCCCGTATCTAAAGTTGGCAGTACAGTTATTGCCAAACACTTCACTGCTTGAAGACCATTTATGCAGCTAGATGAGCAATGTCGGGATGCAGCCTTGGCTAACGAGGCTCACAAACAAAAGGTCAAGTGTCAGTATGATTGTTTCATTTGTCCTCGGATTTTCTCTGAAGGCGACCTCGTCCTAGTCTATGACCAAGATAAGGATCCCCTGGGGGCAGGAAAGTTCAAACCCATGTGGTTTGGACCTTTCATCATGAAGGAGGTTCTAAAGAAGGGCACTTATCGTATCGTAGACTTTGAGGGAAATGCTTTGGCAGAGCCTAGAAATGAGCTCTACCTCAAGAAGTATTACTCGTAGGTGGGTCTCCTTGGGTGATTTCTTGTACATATGTATAGTTCTTATACATCTTCTCTTTTAGTTTTTGTCTTTTTGGTTTTATGGACGTGTCGTTTTTTGATGTCATCTTTTTCACTATGACAGATGTCAAGTGAATTAGAGGTGTTCGTTGGGTTTGCGGACGACGCTAGTTGGCACACTCGGAGGCTTGCTACTGTAGCTTGGGTGATTTTCACACCTCAAGGCCAGTTGCTATCTTCAGGAGGTATCTGTTTAGGTGACGCCACAAACAATGTTGTCGAATACAGTGCAGTCTTAGAGTTACTTCATGACGCTTTGTCGCATGGTATCTCTCACCTCCGGGTCTACTTAGATGCTCAGCTGGTTGTGTCCCAGTTAAATGGGGTTTACCGCGTTTATGATCCTACTCTACACCGAAGGTTCCTTAGGGTACGTCTCTTAGAACGAAGCTTTGATTACATTACGTATATCCATGTTCCTAGGAGATTGAATCAAATCACAGATACTCTATCTAATCATGTATTAGATTGGCATATTGCACACATTAAGAAAAAGCACACACACGCACATGTAAATACATTTGTAAAATAAATGTAATCCATAAGATGTAAAAAGATGTAAATATGCATATATATATCAAAAATATCATAGTACATAGGTGGGCACAAGTGCCCCAAAAATATGTCCAGTAAGAGTCACGGGGCTTATGCCCTCAAAAATATACAAAAGGTGCCCTCAGTACAAGAGTATTCTAGCCTAGCTAAGGGTGGGGCCTATTGGCCCTGCCATAATGAACTACGACGTTTTCCAAACGCCGGAAGAGTTGGACCCAGGTCCGTGGTACCCAAACTACATAAGGTTGCATCTTTGGTGGAAAATCCTTGATCTCTATCATAGGGACAGCACGAGTGAGCACGGTGAGGTTCCGCTCCACCTGTCTCAATACTCTCTCAGCCTCTCCAGCTGAAGGCCCCCCTGCTATTCCTGCTGGTCTGACGGCTGCGGCTGGTCCTGCCTCTGGTTGAGGACACCGCCTAGTCCTCGAGAAGTCTACTGGACGCACTGGTCCCACATCTGTACATAATAGATACATAAGTGTCAAATACTCTGGTATCCAAAAAAAAACGATATATATATAAAAAGAAATAAAAATTAAATAACTCTAAAAAACAAATGTACCCATCTCTCCTCGCTCCGCTCCAGGAGGTACAAGCATGTCAGGATCTCTAGAAAAGTTGATCTCAACATATGGGTAGTCCTCTATTGTCGGAATCTGTCGTGCCCACCAATCAAAAAACTTCTCATCGAAGGCCTCTACGGTCCTCCCTCCCCCCTGTCACGGCATCAACACCACCCATCTGCATAATGCTGGGAGAGAGGCCATGTGCCCTCATATCGTCTCTCATGGACTAAGACTGGGCACCCTCTTGAAGAAAAAGGAATGCAAAATAGTCTCGAACCCAAAGTTTTTGTTCTCTCGTATTCGACACTCTGTTAGTTGTCTCTTCATGCAATCTAGCATGGTTGTACTCCATTCGAAAATCCATGCATTTAAGCATTGCACCGCACAATGCATGTGCACCCGAGAGGCTGGATATAACGTCGCAGATCAAGTAATCCGCCCAATAAGTAGCACTATCACTTTCAGCGATAGATTGTTGATCTTGTTTATTGGCACCTGAGAACCCACTTTCTCAGTACCAGCCTCGCAATGGAGTCCAATCAACTCCTCAATGTTGTGAGGCCCGGGGGAAAAGGTATGCAAGTTGACTGGATCCCCTCTCCTCGAGAGACTAGTCAGGAAGTAAATATCTTCAGTCATTGGAGTCAACGACTACCCCTCAAGCATAAATTCCTCAGCATCAGGATGTCAGTAATATATCAAAGCATTCAGCAACATGGGTTGTGCCCTCATAAACAGACACTGGAAGAATTTCAACAACCCACATTGCGTTAATACAGTGATAGCAGCAGAGTCTTGTGAGACCAAAAAATCAATGTCTTCATGCTCCCTCTCTCTCCAACGGACATACATCCTGCAAAATGACAAGTTCATGGGGAGTTAACTCTTGCTTTTTATTTTTTTCCACATAGTGGAGGGTGTGCACGGGTTGTATTGGACACAGTCGCGTATGCACGCATGCAGATTGTTTTCTGCACGTGAGCATACGCGGGATATCCCACTATTGCCCACGTACACGTAGGGCTGACCCTTTTAAAGGTCGGCGCCCCCCAAAAAAACAAAAGGAAATACAAAAAGGAAGAATGAAATGCAAGAGTGACTAGTATGTACTTACTTGGTCCAAGCAGAAGTTCGTTTCGTCCACTGAAGCTCCGGAATCAACTCTTTTGGCAAAGGGGTGTTTTTGACTTTCTTGTCAATTCTCAATTCACAATGGTGATAATGAGCTGCCAGCTTCTATTTATAGACTTTTTGGCCCCTTTTTGTCAATTTTTTGGACCCTTTTATCGTTTTTTCTAGCCCAAAAATCGTTTAGAGTGGTTCTTGAGTTTCTTTTGGGATGTTACGATACTTTTTACTTTTGGTTCAATGAAATTTTTTGGAGTTGGGGCACTTTTAAGGTCCTCTGGTGAAAAGTCTATTTTCCAACTTTGTGCATTTGAGATGGGATTACACCTCCACTTGTTGCACCTCGTTGTCTTTTTCGCTTTGCCATAGGATCGATCCCACCGAATTGCGATACGGAACCCTCACTCCTGCTCTAGAAGTGTCGCAATTTAGTGGTAGAGCCTACCTTCACATTGATTCCCTAGGTAGATCCTGGTTGCATTTTTGTGTCCATGATGTCGCTAATGATTTTCGGCTCGGGAGTCCTGTTAGTCCTATCTTGCTTACGGGTTTGGGCCTTCACATGTATGATATGTTATCACTCTTGGTTTCACCCTCGGGACTCCCAAAACAATGGGTCTTCTTTTAAGACCTTTTTAGACCCTCTAAACATGAAAAGATTGTCGAGCGATGTTGTTTCCCTTCACGCTCGCCAAACTAAAATTTGAAGGCACGTCTATCCAACGGTATTTTACCTCTTTTTCAGTCTGGATGGTCAAATGTACGAACAAAGGTATACTCTAGGAGCCTCGGTTCCCTAGAAGAGTATTCTCAGGTATAAATTTAACCCTTTTTCGGGCCTGAGGGACTAAATTTACGAAAAAGGAACCCCCACGGAGTCCATAGTTAAGCTCTTTCTAGACTCCCTAAAATTGAAAAGATGGTTGAGTGACCTTGTTTCTTCACACTCGTTAAATCATTCTAGAAGAACATCCCTTACGGAGTCCATAGTTAAGCTCTTTTCAGACTCCTTAAATATGAAAAGATTATCGAGTGATCTTGCCTTTGTCACACTCGTTAAAGTGGTTTTGAATAGACGTCTGTTCGGTGCTAGTTTACCCTTTTTTCAAACCGACTAGACTACCTTTGAAAAAGGTACCCCAATGGAGTCTCCTTTTACACTTTTTCAAACTCTCTAAAAATGAAAAACCATAGAGCTTACCTTCTCTGGGCTCATTAAAATTACATCGAAGGACGTTATCATTGTGTCTTATTAATCGCATTTGCATTCCTATGTCTAGCACCTAATGTCAGCTCCATGTTGCTCTCAACTGAACCATCTGAAGCATGTCTTATACACAAGCCTTGTAGCACTTTGCCTCTGCATCTTGATACCTTGACCCATGGAGGATTTTTCCCGAGTGTCCTTTTCCTGCATATGTCCCCTTGCTCTGAGCATCAGTGTGTTCCTTGCGTTTGGAACTGGTATGTCTACGACACTCATTCCTCATTTGTAACGTAACATTCTTTTATTATTTTTCAAGTTTTCCAAAATTATTGAAAAAGACAAAAAAATCAAATATACCCCAAAAAGATGAAGGGAAAAGTATTTTCTTTTTGTTGCAGCACAATGAGTCGCCCTTGGACAAAGCATATCCTTTCATTTGTTCGTCAAGCTCTAGGATTCAATATGAGCTTGGGAAGTTGTTCTCGCTACATAGAGCTGTGTCCTCCTCCGTTTGGTTATCCTTCCAAACATATGGAGAGTTCGCGTTGCCTCCTGCATCGTGAACTTATGTCAATGCCATGCTGCCTGAGTCTCATCTTTTGTCGTGTTTTTTTCCAAGGGAATTTTTACTAAACTTGAGTCTACCCTTCTACAATTTGTCTCATGTCCTCATGCTCGGCCACCCCGAAAGTCCAATCAAGTCCTTGCTGAAAATCAATGAAGTTCTCTCCCTGATCACCGAGATCCTCTTGTTTGTTCTCGATGAGCCATCGAAGACCTCTGGTTAGTGAATTCGTACACTGATATTACACTCCTACCCGAGTTTTGAAGATTTTGAAGTTGTTGCTCGAGCTCTGAAGACCTCATTTCCAACCATCAGGCGTCGTTGACTTCTTGAAGATGGATACTATACATGTATATCTTTTGATTTTGAGATGTAGATCCGCTGTGTATTGTTCATAGCTACACTTTATATAGTTATATGACATGGATCTACAGTGTATTTGATTGGCAGCCATGTTTTTATTTCATCCCGAGCATGGGTATGCCCGCCTCGATGAGACAAATTTTTATTTTGCAAATGGCACCTCCTGAAATTTGGTCCCTGGGCTCACTCGCTTCGTATGTTGGTGAATATTTGTAATGTATTTCGGCCATCAAATGTTCTTCTGACCTCACAAATTAAGGGGCATTTGTTATAACCCTAAATTGCACCAGACATGCATACCTAGCATCAGACCATCTTACTTGCTATCTTTATCAAGCCATCACTGAACAACTCTTCAGAAAAACCAATTTTTTTAAGGTGTATGCACCCTGCACCACTACTGCTCGTGTACACATGCTTGTTGCACCATTATAGCTCGCGTACACTCACAAAAAGCACGAAAAATGAAAATTCCAAAGGGATACGGGTTTTCGGGCCGTTACCTAACCATTTGACCGCCCATAGCCAGTCACCCAACCGTTACTATCTTTTTGGCCTATAAAATAAGGTGTTGGGGTCACATTCCAAAGAGAAGCACGAGAGCATAGAAACTCTGCCCATTTCAGTATTCCCCCTTTGCCCCAATATTTTGAAACCACATTGTGAGTTTGAGCCATAATTCCTTCTTCCTCCATTGCAAACCCTTGCCATTTCCCTAGAGAGAACTGAAGAGGAGAAGAATACGTGGAAGCAGTTGGTGCATGGTGAAGAGGATCACAGGACCAAGTTCAAGGAGCAGTTGTCGGTCTCATATTGTAAGCGACTTTTGTGAGATTAATATAAAGAAATGTTTTTTTCATCCCGCCAAATGATGTCTTAAATCTTTATGATTTGTTTACATTTTTTGTTATGATGTCTAATCCACTAATCTTTATATAGAATGCATGCTTGTAGTTTCTTGTTTGTCTTTTGGTGAATGCAGGTTGGCCTTGGGAGGAGATCTGCAGTCGATAAATAACTAAGCACAAAGGGATCGACACCGGACGCGGATTTTAAGGTATGCCTACCGGATCCCTATAATTTGTCTTTTATGTATGATTGTGGGGTAATGACGGGATAGTTGTTAAAAATTAGGAGACTTTAGACGGTTAGATCAGCCTGCACTTTAGAACCCTGGTGTAGTCCGTAGAGGGGTTTTCCCGCTATAGCACACACTACACCACAAAACCCTCGAATGTTGGATTCCTGAATAGGTTGATCTATCGACACGTGTCCTCAAACACGAACGGTCTAGATTAACTCCAGAGTTCGAGACTTCGGGAGATTTCCCTCCTGGAAGCTTGAGGACTCACTTCTCCCGGAGTGTCGAACCGTCGAACTACCTGGGAAATCCAACGGCTCTCCTCCTCCTGAATGATCTACGGTTGAGAGTCACTCTAGGACTTCGTGCTTCGGCTCCTTTCTCAACAGAGCTTAAAAACTCACCGAAATAACGAAGTCTGAAGGACTTGATGGTTAACAGTCGTGTACCTTCTCCAGATCTGACGGTTGTGAGGGATCTATCTTCTTCCGAACAGATTCAACGACCCAAATTTAAACTTTGTGGCCCAATACCACGGTTACAGCGTTCTCTTTTCTCTGCTAACTTTCTCGAACCGCTATACCTCCTGAGCTTTCCAATACCACCCAGGGTCTCTCTCAGCGTCGCTCTGGCACTCTGTACATCAAATCCTTGTGGAATTTTGACTCCAAATTCAATGTTTGTGGCCCATCGAGGTTCAATGTTGAAACCTTGGGCTCTGATACCAATTTGTAACGTGCCCGGGCTAGCCAACTCAGGGCATGCTACCACCCAACTTCTGAAATCGAGCTCTGATGTCAATTCGTGGAACCCCATCCTTCTGCTGGGCAATGTCACTTGAAATAAATATTAAACAAAACTGCTCACTTTGTTCTAATAATCAAAATTGTCTATACCCAGGCATGGACCTGTTGGGCTATGGTAGACAGAGCTCTTTGTGGAACATCATACATATAAACTTAAACAACTAATATGTATTCTACTAATACACAAATTAAATGTGGAAATCATAGTAAAACATACATGCAGCGACACATGCAATTCTTATAAATATAAAGACATGTACAGAATACACTGCATAAACAATTAGCATAGAGATGTTACTTATCTTTTTATGAAAGCCACCAACTGTGTGCAGACCTTTCACGAACCTCTTAGCCTTAGACCATGTTGCTCCAAGCTATCAACAGTGGGTCACCCCCGAGCTGGGACTAAACTCCACCTAGGGTAAAGGGAATCCTAGACTAGGCTGAGGTTATCAAGTCTACAGGAAGGATTCTGTCCCCAGGAGTCCACTCACGTCCACAACTTATAGTCCATCATCCCCCACATGCATGTTCCACCCCAGGGAGTGTGCCCCTTCTCTGCTCGATAGTCGTTCGACTGCCCCACTCCCTTTCCTGGGCTTCAACGACAGGTCGGACAAGAAGTCTCAGAGCAATACAACTGTCGTGAGGCTCCCTCTGGGAAAATCGCTTTCCCAACAACCTCTCTCACCTAGAGAGAGTTTCTCACAGGCCTGACAACCTGCTTCTTCAGTCCAGCTCCCAGGCCAATCCAGTCAGGGTAATCACAGCAGTAAAAATCGGGCATGGCTCTGGTAATGATGACAAGCCACACCATTCCCGAGACAAACATGGGTAGCGACAACAAGATGGCTAGGGAGCGATATGGCTCAAGCACTGCACAGTTGTGTTGTGCCTCACAGAAAAAACCGGTTAGTTTCACGGGTTGCAGGTTTTATAGGTTGCAGAGGTCAACGATGGAGGAATGGTTGGCTGCGTGAATGCTCAATCTCAGTGTGTGCATGATTGGGGAGCATGGCAAGAATGGCGAGTTAACCTCCACAACGAATGATTTCCCACATAAAACTGCATGCGCCAAGATTGACACATGGCTCTCTTAGGAGCTCATCCCTCTCCACTTGGAGTTCGTTCCTTTCCCCAAAGGAACTTAGGATAACAGGGGTTATTTCCCAAACCTTAGTCTTTTAGGAAAATATATTATAATATTCCCTTGGGGTTAAGCCCTCAAGCTTAGCCCTTTTTTCCTAGCCTCTTAGCCCCTTCCCTTTCCCTTCCCAGTGGAGCTTAGTCCTCCATAACTCTTTCTTCGTGGTCATTCTACACGCAACGATGTAATTATATTAATGATGTGACTATTTACATATACAAAATCAATCTCCCTGGCCTTCAGCATCTAGGCTCTTCGACCTAACACACACATAAGCGTCTCAGCTTATAAACACTTGGCTCACCAACCTATAAACATAATTAAAATTCAGCAGGGGTTTGGTGTTGGAGTATTACAGTCGTCCTCCCGGAGAATCGAACCACCAGATGACCATCATCATGTCACATTAACCTAACATCTGGTCTAGTTATGAGGTGTCATGTCAAGTGGCATGCCACATCAGGCCTACATGTCTTTGGTTCCAACTGGATACCCTGCTCTAACATTTGTGAATGAGCGATTTATAGATTTATCAGGGTCTCGATGCTTTGTTGGGTAAAGTTTCGATTGTTTTAAGGTTTCGGGGCCCAAATAACCAGTTCATCGGCAACTGGAAAGCTTTTCGTTGTGTCAGTTGTTGGGGAATCCATCGGATCCTAGTCCTGGTGGGTAGAGATTCGCCCTCGGGTTTCACCTATTGATGTGTAAGGTATGCTCGTCGACTATTGGCCTGAAACATGCCACGTCGAAAGATCACGTGTTCCAACATGTCAACGCCCAAGGAGTGCCACGTTGGATGGTACAGGTGGCGATGGTCCACGTGGGTGCCACATGGACATGAGGTGGTTTTGACAAAAAAGGGCCTGAAAACTTTAGAAGGCCATAACTTTTGATCCCAAGCTCAGATTTGAGTATAGTTATAGTGGTTGGAAATCTCTCAACGAGCAAAAATCACTTATGAGCTCGTATTTGAATCTGGAAGTGTGGTTAAGGTAATTTAGAGAAAAGAAAAGAAAAATTTTGTGCACCCCACCAATCTAATGTGAATTAGTAGGTTGGGTGTGTTACACTACTATTCCAAGCCATGGGATGTGAGACAATTGTGATTAAAAGTAGAGTGGTTTATTGGATGAGAGAGGCTTTGAGAATGATCCATCTTGTTAAAAGAGCCTAGATATACCCACTTAATTGGATATCGTTGATATGTTTCTTCTTGAAAATCCAACTTCAAGGGTTCTTTTGGGAAACAGATACTTTGCCTATGTTTAAATTATAGTTTTTCTACGTTGATGA
>ML787732.1:1311863-1330546 GCA_009831015.1 Picea engelmannii
TTGTGTTGTTTTAGTTTTGTTAAAAGCTTCAACATAGTTCACGAACGTGTCACTCATAGAGGCAGAGGCCTTGACTTCATGTCCCTCTTTAATATTGTGCATATCTTAGATGTCATATTTGAGAATATGCTCGGATATGAGAATTTTAATACGTGCTGCTAGTCATTATTCAACGTACATATTCGAAAAGATTGGCATTAATAAGCGAAAATATCGATAACATCTGTCATTAAAACGAGTCAACACAAAATATACGGAAGATCATCCAGCGTTTCTTTTAAATACTTATTGCCATTTCTCTCTATTATCAAAGAGTTGTGCTTTAGGGTGCCTTCGTTCTAATGTTCCTGGTCATGGACATGTAAGACAACTTAGAGATGCGATTGAGGGGCAGATCAAAGAAGAGAGACGGGTTTTATGTGACGTGAGCTTTGAGTAAAAAAAAAACTTTTTTATACAAGAGAAACTAGAGAGGAGGAAAAAAAAAGAACAAGTATGTTCTGGTTGGTGTTCTCCCTGTGTTCGATGCTTTGGTTGGTTGAAAAGGCTGCCTAAAGATTTGTTTGTTGAACTTCTTTGTTTTCTTCTTGGGAATTGTAATGGATTTTGAGGTCACGTGCAACATAGTTCTTTGTTTAAGTATATAGCTTCTTCCAACAACGCAGATTTGGCAAGTGTATCGAATTGTATAGATCCCAGAAGAATTTGTCTTCCTCGGGCACGACGCATTTACAGTGGCTTGCAAAATGGCCTGTCATGTTTGTAAATGATGCGAAATATTACTCCATTTGCGAATGTAACCAAAGGCAGGTAACAAAAACTGTATGGGTGGATAAAATGACATATTATCACTACAAAAGTTTTTATTTCAAATTTTGATGAGCTACATGTGGGTCTGGTAACTGACTTGACAGAAAGCCATGTTCTTTGTCAAAGTTTGTTCGGTTTCCTCTGGATGTAGTTGCAGACTCCACATATTTGGCATCACCTCCAAACATTCCAAACCTTTATGTGGGCTGCCATACCTCCATTGCTATGAGGAAAGATATATTATGATGCCATCTGCAACATTTGATACACTTGCCAGACCTGTGTTGGTGTGTTTTGTAGCATATGATGCACTTGGCACACCTTTGCTGCCCGAAGAAGTTATGTACCTCAACATATTTGTATTTCGCATCTGGGTTGGACGTTTCTTCCAATTTACTGTAATAAAACAAAGAAGTTCAACATACAAATCTTCAGGCAGGATTTTCAACCAAACAAATGATCGAATATAGGGATAATACCAGTCACTACATACTTGATTTTTTTCCCCCTGCCATAGATGTTGTGACATAAAATGATTGTCCACTTTGAAATCGGCCTGAATCGCATTTCTAAGTTGTCTCGGATGTCAAGGGTCAGGAACATTGCAAGGAGAGCACCTTAAACCCTAACTTTTCAACGACAGAGGGAAATTAATACTTGACAAAGAATGAAATGTTGAACAAGCAGCCATTGCAAATAAGCCATATCTGGAAGAGACAAGGTATTCAAAAAATTGGGATAGATGTAGTTGGCAACACCGATTAAGTACAAAACCCAAAATTGATATTCAACTCATTTTTTATGAATAAAGAGTTTGAACGTCAAGAAAACTATCAATAAGCTTCATCATTGTACATATTTTTTATTGGTTGGCGGCAGGCGAAATCACAATCATTGTTGCAAATAGCCTCAACTGTATTTTGTAACCCATCTTATTTGAATATAGAATAATTTTGGTTTATTTTTTAATAGTATTTTCCAATTTCTGGTATTTGTTTTAATTGTATATTGTACCTTCTTCCCCTGTGTCATTAAACATGAACAACAAGATTTTCTTTCTGCTGCCCACTACTTCAATCTAAATAAAGTCTGGTCTGTTCTTTCTTTACATTTTACATTTAAGCATAATTTTTCATAAGCCATACTTATGTGGCGTCGACCCTGTATTTAAAGAAAGAAATTGGAGGACCCGTCCTGCTTCCATTCTTTGGGTTCCGTAAATAGAATGAATTAATGAGTTACAACAATAAGGCTCAAGTGTTGACGCAATGTTCCTGTTCAATATGTTGGATATATTGCAGCTTCTTCTATTTGATAGTATCCGTGCATATATACTAATATCAGTACTATTGGAATAAATACAAAAAACTTCATCTTCGGAAAAGCTTAGGCAATTATGTTTGGGTTTGCGGTATTAAACAACTATGTTCCATGTTCCATCATATACATCTTGTAGCCAAAGAAATTGTGTAGTCTGCAATTTATGCTTTAACTACTCGTAACTGACCAGGCGTTCGAAAAACTTGACATTAATAAAGGAACGACTGAAGCTATCTTAATTACTTAAGTGACACCAAATTTTGATTGCATTTAATTTAATTTAGATATTGATGTTTATGGAGAGCCGACGTTTTCTCATGTCATTGCAAGGAATACAAGATGAATAGATTATAAGGAGTTTATCTTGTTGAGACCACAATGCAATTGCATGTTTCTTGTTGTGATATGTACATCTTGCAGTCAAAATTTTCGTGGTTTCAACGAAATTTGCGAATTGAAGAGCATCCTGAAAATCAGGACATCATTTGCATTTGAAACATAAACAATCCATTAATATATATTAGTATGAATACTATTTAGATAAATATGAAAACTTTCTCCATTGATAGATACTAGTCTGAATACTATTGAAATACATATCAAATCTTTCTCTTGGACAATACTTAGCGAGTTATCTGGCCACCAGGCCCCGAGTTCGCGGTACCGAGCACCTATGTCCCCTGTTCCATCATATACATCTTGCAGCCAAAGAACTTCAGTGATCTGCAATTTATGCTTTTTCTAGTGAGAACCCAACAGGGGTTCGAAAACATTGCCATTAATAAATGAAAAAAAAGGGTTTTTTCGACTGTCAGATACTTATCCCTTTTCCCCTTTTTCTTTTCCCGTCCATTATGGCTTTCTGGTTTTATACTTAGTCGTCTTTCTATGATGGGAAGTTGCAGAGTTCGCGGGCTGACATATCTTCATCTCCATCTATACCTTCACATGACGAATCCGACCGACCGTTGTGCCTTTCCATACTTAGGCAATTTTATGCCCACGATTACTGGATCGATGCATATGAACTGTCCTTTTCTTCTTCTCGCTCGTTATCTCTTTCTGGATATATACTTACTGCCCTTTCTATGGTATTCGGTTCAAGAGTTGGTGGGCTAACATGTCTTCATCTCCATCTATATCCTCACACGACGAATCCGACTGAACTCTATTCCTTTCCATACTTAGCCAATTTTATGGCCGCCACTGCGGGGCCGCCGCTTGCGAACCCACCTGCTTATCGTTCCAGTATATACATCTTGCACTCAAAACATTCATGATCTACAATTATACCGTGGGTTCCTCGTATACATTAACTTCATTCAAAGTATCTGTTGTTGCTTTCCATCCCCAACAACTTCACCTCCTTCCTGATATACATCAACAATGCTCTTACTAGTGACAAGTGGACACAGTGGCACGAAAGATACTTCTGTGATCTGCAATTTATGCCTTAACTGGTGAGAACTCAGTAGGGGTTCGAAATTCCATACCTAGCGACATTTTGGATCGCGGGTTCTCGAACGGGCGGGCTCAAAATTTGGCCTCCATTGTTCCATGCCCTACAAATAGCACCCAGAATTCCACGATATACAAATTGACAAGAGGAACTGCGGACTGGCTGATTCAACATTGCACTTCTATTGTTCTGTGTCCTCCAAACAATGCTCCCAATTCTGTGATATACAAATTGACACACGGAATGCAGCGCTGGCAGGGTGGAGATTTCCATTGTTTACGGATGTTAATCCCTATGAAGTATCTAACAATATCTAGAAAATTATTTTCAATACTAAATTAGCTCTTATTAGTGACAACTAGACAGAGAGGTACGAAACAATTGGGATTGCACCCTCCGTAATATAGAAATTGACTACCAGATTCCGACATCGTTCACTCTTTCGTGTTACAGATTATGCATTCAAATGTTCGGAGCGATACAATTTCAACGTCGGGGCCTCGCGTTTGCTACATACACCTTCTCAGCCTGTTTTGGATCCTTCTATTGTGGGGTTCATGAAATGTGCAACTCCAAGGTTGCTGGGTTGGCATATCTTTATCTCCATCTATATAGTCACACAACGAATCTGACCGACCGCTGTTGCTTTCCATACTTGGTCAATTTTATGTCCACGGTTGTCGGGTTGGCACCAATTTCATCTCCATCTATATCCTCGCATGGCGAATTGGACCACCCACTGTTCCTTTTCATACTTAGTGAATTTTATGCCCGCGGTTGCCGAGTTGGCGCAATTGAACTCTGTTCTTTTTTGTTCCGTTATATACATCTTCCACTCAAAATTTCTGTGATCTACAATTCCACTATGAACCACTCCGTCCTTTTTCCCTTTTTTTCTTCCCATGTATTATGGGACTATAAAGTATGGATATGATATCTTATAGAGCATGTACGAATTCCTCATTCCATACCTAGCGACATTTTGGATCGCGGGTTCTCGGGCGAGTGGGCTCAAAATTGGGCCTCCATTGTTGCGTGTCTTACAAATAGCACCCAGAATTTCGCGATATACAAAATGACAAGTGGACCTGTGGACTGGATGACTCAACATTGCACTTCTATTGTTCCGTGTCCTCCAAACAACGCTTCCAGTTCCGCGATATACAAACTGACACACAGAATGCAGGGTTGGCGGGGTGGAGATTGCCATTGTTTACGGATGCTAATCCCTATGAAGTATCTAACAGTATCTAAAAAATTATTAACAATACTAAATTAGCTCTTAGTAGTGACAACTGGACAGAGAGATACGAAACAACTGGCATTGCACCCTCCGCAATATATAAATTGACTATTGGATTTCTGTTGGCAGCCATTTCGCATTTTTATCCTATCTTTATAAGCTGTCTACACAAGTGTTTTGGAACCCTTGATTCTCATCGCAATATTTTGGATATAACGACATGATTATCTTGCGCATTTGCACACCTGCCTTTGTTCTCGTTTTCACGACTGCGAGCGTGAAAACTTTGATTTCGAAGTCACGTCAATGGCATTAAAATCGTCACTGGATTATTATGGTTACTCTTGTCTATGTGTTCATTGCATTTCCAATTCAATTATGTCCACACAGTTGGCAAGACACCAAAACCTTTACTCATTTGTCATTTTTTTTGTTGTTAATATGATTTCATTTTTATGAGACCGTGATGATATTCTAATGATTGTGATTGAGTCCTTGATTCAATGGTGGTTTGATGTTCTATTGCTTTTGATCGAATTCAATGGTTTCATAACAACACATTAACATGGTGATTAGACCCTTAATTCAATGGTTTCATACAAAGCATACGTTTTATGATCGAATCCTTGGTGCTATATTCGAAACATTGTTTTGATTTTAAAACCATGCAAACACTATTGCTTGTGCAAATATTTGGGCCGACTTACCATAGTTTTCATTAATTGTTTGAATGGCATTGCTTTTAACACATTGCAATAGTGATCACCATAGCGCCGTCGATTGTACATTCGATATGAATGTTCTGCATGGATTGTTTCGTTCCACCACCCTCGCACACTTAGGCATTAATGCCTGCCTTCTATCCCGGGTTACCTCTGTTGGTTTTTGGGGAAATCTCTGAGCATTCGATCCTGCGTATACCCTGTCCGTTTACCCTGCCCACTGTGTGCCCTCTCCTATGGCACCTGTGGTGCGCATAGAACCTAATGGTAGCCAAAAACTCCTGCTATTCGACAATGCTCGTGAGGATTTGGAAAATAGTGGCTGGCTGGTTTGTATCCAAAGATTTGAGGGTTTCAACCTTTCGGTAGCCCAACAGTTTGCCCTCACCTTCGACGGATGCAGGGCTAAGGTCGGAGACATACAACTCGAGCTAAATGAGGAATTCCTTAGCTCGACTACAGGCTTACCAGCTAAAGGGCAGAGGTGGTTTAAGAACTCCAAAGTGGACGAGGTGCCGTGGCCGCTCCTATTCACATCGAGAAAGATTGTTAGTTGTGATAGAGGTATGCATGTCACTGCCCTCAAACCCAGGTGGCATGATCTATTGGCAATTGTTAAGAAGTTTGTGACATGCGAAGGTCGTTATGGTTTGGTATTTCTATATCATCTTCGGTTATTGATGAATTTTATAGACTACCCTCTGAACATGCCTCACTATCTCCTACACAGTCTGTACAAGATGTCCAAACGATTTAAGTGTGAGAAGGCTGATAACAGCCTTTTCCATTACTGCTTGATTAAAATCATTATCGTTCATCATTTGAGCCTTAGTGGTGATTGTTGGCAAGCCTTTCTATCAAGGAATGGCTTTGCCACTCCTGAGTGTGTTCAGGTAGACAAGGTTGTGGTCAATGAAACCCTGGTTGTGCCTACCATGACATCTCCTACCCTTCTACCCCCTGTCAAACCCTCGAACTGCCCCAACTTTGACCTACCCGATACCATGGCCAACCCGTGTGCTAAAGACAATACTAAGTCCGTCAAGAGGCCTGTAAGGAAGAAAGGCAAAGGTGATACCGGTGTCAACAGTAAGGGAAATAAAAATGCACGATGGATATCGAGATGTGCTCGGAACAAGCCCAGATAGAGCACTGAGCAGAAGCCTATCGTCTTGAGCGAGGATTCAGACTCTGAGATTGAACGTTTCCTAGCCGAGGAATACCCTTACTCTCATGGCCTCTGCTCTATGGAACCCTATGATTATGTTTCCAACTTACCTCTGTGCCTCAAGAACGACCCTAAATTCCTGGGAATTAAGCTTCACAGTGAAACCCCTGGTAACTTGAACGAACCCTCACCTGTAATGCCAAGGCCAAATCAACCACCTTGCACACAATGCAATTCTTGGCTTGAATGTTATTACACCGAAGTTCCCATGTTGCAATCTAAGATTAAATCATTAGAGGAACGAGTTACTGTGTTTTCAAAGGAGAACGACAGGCTACAAGCCAACGAGAAGAAGCAAAAGACCACTGGTTCAATTGTCTTCAGAAATGTTGAGGTAGCAACGGCCTTTGTCAATTCAAAGTTATCATGATTGAATCATTTTCCTACTGCACAGGTGCATACGAATTTCAAATGGAAAATTGGACATGCTGTGGCAGTTTAGAACATGTTTTTTTCTGTTTCAAGTTGTTAGTCATAGGTAGAAATAAAGACTTGGGAGATTGTTCCCAGATTTTTTGTAAACTGTTTTTGATAATTCCCACAGGGATGTTTTACCCCGTGGCCTTTAAATACTTGTTATTTTTTGTAATGAACCCATCACTGTTGGGAGAACAAGACTTTGGACTTATGAGGATACAAACTGGGATGAAAGTGGATGTTTTGTAACAACTTTAGCTTTCAATATATTAAACTTTTATTTCAAGTTTTCTTCATATCAGTTTGCAATCAATTATCGACTACTTTAGCTATCATAATTCATTGCAGGTTGATGTGATTTGATTTATGTGTTGTCCATATATTATGTCTCTTATTTTAAAGTACAACAATTACTGTGTTTCAATTTAATGAATTAAAGGTTTATCTTCTTCGTTAAATGAATCATTTTGTACAAATCTTCGCATACAGGTTTATCTAAATGTGATGATTTGCAAATTTTAAGATTGCTGTCATTTTTATGTCTTGTTTGTCCTGTCAATTATATTCAAAGAGCATTGTTGCTTCCTGTTTACAAGAAGCTTGTAGAAAATCTGGTGCGGGTTTCCTCCCATCGAACAGCTGAATCAGATACTTTGCACGGGACAAATTGGAAAGCGTTATTATAGGTTAGTTTATTAGCATTATTTAAGTAGTTTAGATAGACATATATAGTTCAGATTTATAGTTAGGATTATTGTTTTAATTCCTCAGCTTAGATAGTTTTCATTTTATTTCTTTCTCATAAAATTTTAAAAATAAAAAAAACAATAGTTTTGCTATCATAGGATAGTTTACAAATGATTTTTGCAGGTTTTCATTTAAAATCTGTAATCTGTAAACATCGTACATTTGTGATTAAGATTTAATTGTGTTGATAGATGAACATTTAACTAAGTAGAATTATTGTTTTATGATATCAGTTAGTAGATTGTATATATTTATTTCAGATTTGTTTATTAGTTTGCTTTAATTGTTGTTTTCATTTAGATTAGTTCCTTTAGTTAGTTTCCTTTCGTTTTCCTAGAACTTAGATCGGCCAACGGAGCCGCTAAACCCGTCGGGGTGGATCATCCCAAACGGCTTGGGTTATTTAGACAACCTCGGACCGGATCCACTCCTCCAGTTGACGAGCATTCATTTTCGCCCATCAACAGTTTCGACATCGTCCGCTCTTCCATGTTACAGATTATGCATTCAAATGTTCAGAACGATAGAAGTTGAACGTCGGGGACTTGCGTCTTCTGCAGACACGTTGTCAGCCTGTTTTGGATCCTCCTGTTGTCGGGTTCATGAAATGTGCAACTCTTGGATACTGTTTCGGGTTGTCATCAAGCTTCATTGTACCATGGTTCACAAATGTTTCAAAGTCTCTTTCGCTGCCTCAGTTTCCATCCGGCCCTCCGCAATATAGAAATTGACTACCGGGTTCACATATTGTACTCAAAATTTTCGTGATCTACAATTCCACCGTAGACTCCTTTGTCCTTTTTCCCTTTTCTTCTTCCCCTGTATTATGGATCTCTGGTTATATACTTAGTCGCCTTTCTATGATCGCGGGTTCCAGCATTGGCGGGGTGACATATTTATCTCCATCCATATAATCATTGGCTTTCCATACTTAGCCAATTTTATGGCCGCGGTTGTTGGATTGGCAGTCACAAACTCTTCTTCTTATTGTTCCCTGATGTACATCTTGCACTCAAAACTTCCATGATCTACAATTCTACCACAGAATCCTCGAACTCGCAAGCTTCACTATACCACGGTTCACAAATGTGCTTCCTAATATACATTGGTTATGCTCTTACTACTGACTCTTACAAGTGACAACTGCACACAATAATACGAAACAATTAGCATCCAGACCTTCGCAATATAGAAATTGACTACCGGGTTCTGACATCGTCCTGTATTCCGTGTTACAGATTATGCATTGAAATGTTTCAAACGATATAATTTGACCCTCGATCCCTCACGTGTTCTGGGCAGACGTTGTGACCCTATTTTGGATCCTCCTGTTCATGGGTTCACGAAATGTCCAATTCTCAGTTAGTGTTTCGAGTTGGCGCATTCGAACTCTGCTGCTTCTTGTTCCGTGATATACATATTGCACTCAAAATTTCCATGATTTACAATTCCACCGTGGACTCGTTGGTCCTTTTTCCCTTTTCTTCTTCTCTTGTATTATCGCTTTGTGGTTATATAGTTAGTCGCCTTTCTATGATCGCGGGTTCCAGCGTTGGCGGGTTGACATATCTTTATCTCCATCTATATAATCACACAACGAATCCAATCGACCGCTGTTGCTTTCCATACTTGGCCAATTTTATGGCCATGGTTGGCGGGTTCGTGGTTTCGAACTCTGCTTCTTGTTGCGTCGTGTACATCTTGCACTCAAAACTTCTGTGATCTACAATTCCAGCGCGGGCTTGTCAAACTGGGAAGCTTCACTCTACCATGGCTCACAAATGTTTCAAAGTATTTCTCGCTGCCTTGCATCCCCACTAACTTCTTGTTCTTCCTAATATACATTAGTTATGCTCTTACTAGTCATATACAAATTGCCCTCTGGGCTGTCCTACCATACCCTCTTTGTTGTTATGCATATTGCACTCAAAAAGTTCTGAGACATACATTTTGACCCTCGTGCCCTCACCTTCAATGGTTGTACCTTGCAACCCTATTTTGCAGCTATTTTTTTCCCGTGCCCGCGACCTCCATACTTTCTTACTATGCAATTAGAAACCTTTCATGCTAACAACTGACCATGCAGAAACCGTCAACATTGTCATTAATGGGCGAATCGCTCAAGGAGATCTCCCATTATTATGCATTAAACCAAGATGTGCGGAGAGTTATTTTGTCCCTTCTGATTGTTCATCTCGAACACGCATCATCGTGTTGGGCCACTCAAGAAATCTGCAATGCTTAATCGCTCATTGCAATATCCGCCATGTTCGCATTTCTATGTATGCAATTACTAGTGTTTAATGTTAACAACACATCATGCAACAACCGTCCAAATTGTCATTAATCAACGAAATTCTCGAGGACATTTCCCATTCACACGCTTTGGACCAAAATTTGCGCAAGGTTATATTATCCCTTCCAACTTTTCATTTCATTCATTGTCTGGAGAAAACAAACGTTCTTGTAGACTTATGGCAGCAGGTCAACAACATTCTTGTGGAGATACAGTAAATATGTTCACACACGACGACCAAAACTTCTAGTGGTCCAGGGCATACTTCTACTATTCATCCCATTCCGCCCATAACAAAGTGATTTAGACCTTTGGAATCGCTTGTGCAGGCTACATCCCTGAGGTTTTTTACTGTAAGGAGGTGGTCTCTTGGTGCGCAGAAAAATATATTCCAGGCCAAAGAATTATTCCACTGCGCGACCATTCTCCTGTTTCTTTGTCACCTCAGGTCTTCCGTGAGATGTTAAAATTGTTGGAGCCAACATTGACGTTCAGAGGACAAGACTGCAAGCAGTTTCTAGAAAAACATCATAACGGGTTGGACATCTTACCCGACTTCCTCAAAGACCCAACAATAGTTCCTGAAGATATCACAAGGTTGCAGGTAAGTTCCTTTAGAAATCCATTCCGGGAAATTGCTTGGTTGTTTACAAGAATAATGGGACATGCATCCACGACAAGCATTTCCCATATAATTATTTATATTTTGTATTTCACTGTTAAGGAACAATACATTTTCAATTGGGGGAAGCTAATTTCCATTGAGCTCTGTTCCCAGTTGTCATGATTCAAAGAATCGAATAAATTTTATATGTCATCCTACTTGATTTTTGCAATTCTGCATTGCTGCCCGTTTCCAAAACTTTCTCTTTCCAATAAAATAAACTGTGGATTCGACCCAATAACATTCTTGTAAGAGGCCCTATGGAGGCACAAGGCCTCCCATTGTTTTTATGAATTTTTTAATGGCTTTGTCTCGGTTTTCAAAGATTTATTGTTAGGCAAGGATGCTCTGCGGATGTCTGGACAGGTAACCAAGTTTTTGAATAGGAAGGGAAGACTTGAGAAAGAGGAAAATCACAATGTCCTCATGGTCTTTGGCTCTAAGGAAAATCCTGCCTTCCTTCCATGCCACATCACGGACAAGATGTTTGTTGCAGAAATAGCAAGGCAATACAACCACTGGTTTCATTTTTTCCATGACAAGAAAAAAAAACAGTTCATTCCTCTACTCTGGAAAGTCAGAGACTTCGTGTGCAGAAACATCAACAAGATTGACGAGTTTATCACCCATTTCAAGAAATTGAACCTAACATACACTAAGAGTTCGACCCTAATGGCATTTTTCAAGAACATTTATTGGTTGTTTGCTTTAATGCCTCTTTTATCCATAGACACCTGACCCAAGACAGGGACAATGTCGACAACAATCCTGCTTCTGCCGATTGCGATGCAGAGACATTGCAAAGTGCGACTGAATTCTACAGACAACATGGAAAAGTATCCGGTGAGAATACTACCCAGTCCCCCGCCAACACTCCCAAGAGAACGACATTACAGAGAATCACTTCGACAGTCCACCCCAGCAAGAAAGCAACCCATAAATCTTCAAACAGAGGAGGAGATAAGAACCCTCCTTGCATAAATATTGATAGTTCTCACAAAATTCCACTGACGGAGAAGAGAAAAAACAATGTAGGGTAGGCTGAGGAACCTGAAATTGAAAGTGGAAAAGTGCAACTTCATATTGAAACTGAGCACATGCAGAAAATTGGGTCGTCCGTGATGGAAATATCTGAGATTGACTTTTTTGACGTAGATGAATCCTTCGTAATCCAGAGCGCTATTTTTGACAGCTAATCTAAAAGTATGGTCATTGAAAAGAGAGATGTAACAAACGAGAAAGACAAATCTTGCACATAGATTGACTTTAGGGAAATGCGGTCGTCCCAAATCTCCACATTTCACCAGGTAACCGGTGAAATTCTTCGTGATTCCATTGGAGGAATTGAGGTGGAAAATGCCAATCTGAAAGACCGCCTCAACGAATTTGAGTAGGCTTTCATTGCAACCCCAAAATTTGCCAGTCCTTTGGCAAAAATCGTGTCTGCTACCACTGCAGCCAAGATGACTACCCTCCTTGCATGCTCTAGAGCCCTTGTAGAGAATAACATGAACAAAAGAATGCAGCTAGTTACTAAAGCCTCGGAAACATTGCAAAATGTATTTCCTTCAGAAAAAAGGCCAATGATTTCCTGCAACATTTGGAGGCGAATTTAAAAAATGAACAATATTTATGTGATTAGGTGTTGGCCCATTTTTCCAACTATGCTGTTAACACATCATAACTGAAAAGAAGACAAGAGAAACTCCCCTCCCCAAAGCGGACCAAAAAAGTAAAAGCACGATGTCAAAAGAAAGTTAACAACCTGGAGCTCATTGTCAAATCATGTAAACAAGTCACATCGGAAAATAAAGTTTTATTCACAAGCCTGCTCCAGATGGAATTAGCCGGAACTACCAACGAGGTTCAAGATCCAAACTTAATTCTCAAATCCTTATCAATCACCAAAGAAGCCTTCCAGGAACAAGTTGATATTTTAAAGGGGTTATCTTTCGAAAAGTTTTACGACATACTTGAACATCGTCTAGATGAGCACGAGCGCTGGGTACTGGACTATGTGGCACATAATGAAGAAATTGAACAGAGTCTGCATAGTATTTCAATGGATCTAAGGAAATTAGAAAACGACCTTTATGACATAGAAATCCGGGAAGAAAACAACACGCCCCCCATGAAAAACTACATTGAAGAATGGTTCCAACAGAGAATGGACAACCTCGTCCAGGAAGGGCTACAACCGGTCAACGGGACTCCACTGACCATCGACAACAGTAACAAAAACACATCGGCTTCATAGTAAGTCTATACTGGCATCTTGTTTTCTTTATAAACCCAGTTTAACACTATACTGCCATCTTGTTTTCTTTATCAATCAACTTATGACCTCTTTAAATAGAAAACTGTAACCAAAGACTCATAACTTCGAATTTCTTCTTTTCAGGTTTTCCTCTCTACCGTCGTGCACTTCTTTCGACGTTCCTAATTCTTGTACTTATTTCTTTTTATGGTCCGCGAGAGCCCCAATCCCAGTTTATATGACAAAAACATTTAAATTTCCAGAAACATGTAACATACATTATTAATTTTTGATAAATTCCAAAGAAAACTGATTCGACAATGCATTTATTATATACTAAATTTTGGGTTTCCAGGAACCTTTCTTGTTTGTTCCAAAGAAAACTAATTCGGATCTGCTACATTTCTTGTGTCTTGTTGCATGCTAATTTTTTTGTCTTGAACGACGTTTTTACTATTCTATTGTATCCTAACTTTTTGGGTGTCCAAGAACCTATACTTTGATAGATTTCGATTTCTCTTGTGTCAAGAACCCTTTGCTTTAAAGCAAACTAGTTTGGGAATGTTAATTTCTTTGTGTTTTCCTCCACGAAACTATGTAACAGACATTATTACTGTTCTATTGTATGCTTTTAAATGTTGATGTAATTTCCAGAGATATGTAACATACATTATTTATTTTATAATAAGTTTATATAGTTCGCAAGTCTGCTTGTCAATTTGTATATCGCGGAACTCTCGGTGCTATTTGTAGGGCACAGAACAACATAGGCCCATTTTTTAGCCCGCCAACCCAAGAACCTGCGATCCAAAAACTGCCTAAGTATGGAATGAGGGCTCTGTGCATGCTCTATAAAACGTGTGCAAAGAAAACTAATTCGGCAATGCTATATTTTTTTTGTCCAAGAAAAGCCTTAGTTTTAAAGCAAACTAATTGTGGAATGCTAAATTTTTTTGTTTTTTTCTCCACGAATCTATGTAACAGACGTTATTACTATTCTATTATATGCTTTTAAATGTTCATGTAATTTCTAGAGATATGTAACAGACATTATTAATTTCTGGTAAATTTCTATAGTTCACAACTCCACGTCTCATTTTGTATATCGCGGAACTGTCGGTCCTATTTGTAGGGCACAAAACATCTGAGGCCCAATTTTGAGCCCGCCAGCCCGAGAATCCGCGATCCAAAAACTGGCTAAGTATGCAATGAGGCATTCGTGCATGCTCTATAAAATCTCATCCCCATACTTTATAAAAGTACAAATTTCATATGTATAGAACTAAATATCTACTTTATAAAAGTACATATTTCGTATGTATAATTTATTAATTTATGATAAATTTTTATACTCCGCAACTCCGCTTCTCAATTTGTGTATCGTGGAATTGTCGGTGCTATTTGTAGGGAACAGAATATTAGAGGCCCAATTTTGATCCCGCCAGCCCGACAACCCGCGATACATTATAAAAGTACATATTTCCTATGTATAAAACTAAATATCTACTTTATAAAATTACATTTTTGGTATGTATAATTTATGCTGTCCAGGAACCTATAATTTCATAAATTTCAATTTCTTTTGTGTCCAGGAGCCCTTGTTTTAAAGATAACTAGTTTGGTAATGCTAAATTTTTTGTGTCCAACAACCTTTCAAATGTTGATAATTTTTGATATTTTCCAGGAAGAACTAATTCGTGAATACTATGTTCTGCATGCAAACCGCATGTATTTCAACTTTCTAGCCACGTGTCTATACTAGGTTGCATTTACTCCCATCCCAACCTGGCAGAGACTACGCTGCCATGCAACACTTGTTTAGAATTGTTGTATCTCTCATGGACATTAATAATTGAGTATGATTACATCATAATATATTAGTCATTGAGCATTGCCATATAATTATATTAAAAGTACCAATTTTCCTAAATGAAAATTTAGCATTATCATAAAACATTAATGTATCACATTGATTCATCAAAATTAAAGGAATGTTCTCTAATTCAATTTTTTCAAAACATTCATCTACAATTATCCACTATAAATATATATTTTTGAAAATTACATTTAAAATTTTTTAACAAAAAAATGTTTTTAATGATAAAGCATCACCAATTTCCTGGTAAAGCATCACCAATTTGAGTTGTTCCGGATTAATATCTTGTTTCAGTTTCTCTTCGCTCTGTTCCAGATCCCATTGCCCCAGTGGACCCAGTTGACTCATTAGCTTCAATTCACGTAGATTCCCCAATCCTGGAAGTTAAGGTAGCACCCCCGATACTTTCAGTTTCAGTTTTAGTGTAAGGTATCCGTGACCTATTGAATCATTTCATCCACCAACATCACTAGCAATCACATTTGATCCCATTAATCCAGATCGCGTTATAGGTTCAACCCAAGATACTACCCCTATTAGAAGATAGGGATAGTCAATAGGAGCAACAGACACTCATAGATACTGCATCAGAGGTGCTAGTGAACAACTATCCTGTCTATACCATCATTCGAGAGGTGCCTGTGAATAATTATCCTATCTATCCCATCATTCGAGAGATGCCTGTGAACAACTCCACTCTCCCATTAGGGGAACCTACCTTCGCCTCCTAAGAGCTATCCTCAGGTAGACCTATACCGCATTATGCCTATTGTGATAGTGCCTGTCTCTTTACCGGAACACTCCCATAGCGGGTGGATAACACTTCCTCTCCATTCGGGGGCGAACCTCACAAGCAGGTTCCTTCTTCTCCTCCGCCAAGTAAGTAAATATGATTCGTTTGTGGTAAAATGAAGGAGGATCTTCCATTGGTTGTGTGGAAGCGCTTTCTGCAATGTCCTTCTTGATCAGAGATACTTCATTTCTTGAACAAAGAGGATCCCTCTCCCTATCTTAAGGTTGCGAGAGGATTTTGGCAGATGAATACACTTGTTTAAAGAGTTTCACTTTTTCGGTAATATAAGGCAACATTCGTGTAGCGAAGGCATCTCGCTCGAGACTATGCCTGAGTACGAGCACTGGGATTGAGATTTGAAAGAGGAAAACACATACCCAATAGCAACTAAGAACCTTATCTTTGCAAACAATACATATGTGAACCACAAAATTATATCGACTCCCTATTGAAATTTACAATGCACATTACATTCATCCCAAATATGATCTATTAAACCATAAGAAGTTTTTAAATCATTAGAAAACCATATTTGTAATAGGGAATATGTTTTGGAAATGCTAGTCACTTGAGGGGTCAACATTTCAACAGTTGGCTAACTCCCGACTAAACACACCATAAAGGTATTGAAATCAAACTAAACCCACAGCGTAACCAATTGAGCTAACTGAAATTGACTATAATAAAAAATATGTTATTTCTATTTGTACAAAAGTTCAAAATATTTAAGATTATTAATCTGATTTTTATTAATATAATTTTATTTTTTTATAAATATCCTAAAACTTTAAAGATGTTTTTAGTTCCTAAATTAGTAATTAATTTCTTTATATTTTAAAAAATAAGTTTTTAATCAAAATAAAATAAAAAATATAAAAATATAAAACATGTAAATTACTATGAAGAATATTTAAAAAAATAAAAAACAAAAATAAAAAATATATTAAAAAATCTCACTTAAAAAATGGACTAAAGACGTTAATTTCAATTGTTTAAGGCAACATTTTACTTTAGGGAGGGTTGATTTTACATTTCGAAAATATCTCTATTTCTTGAAATTTGAAAATATCTCACTTTAATTTAAGTAAAATCTGTAAAACAGCGGCCAAAGATAACTCTTCTTGAGAATTAGGCGAATTATGTAAAACCGCCCAAAATATCTTCAATGTTAGGAGTATCTCCATTGCTTTAAATTTAAATTTAGGTTAAATAAGGCGAAATTGGCTTTAAATAGTAAAAATAAAAATTTAAATCTAGGCTAAATTGGTGAAATTTACAAAAAGAATGGTTACGACGAAATTTAGGTTAGAATAGTAAAAATATCCCCATTTATTCAAATTTTCGTCGAAGACTCAAATTTCGAAAATATCTTCATTTCTTTCAAATTCCGACAACCAGAGCTTCAACGTGGATAACGGTACGATGGATAACGGTACGATGCCAGTCTGTACAATGATTTCAAAATTTAATAATCTCAACGGCCACGTTCTATGATTTGGAAATTCAAAACACTTAAACGTTCGATGAAATCCGGGATCATCATTGAATTTGAGAGTTTGAGAGTTTGGAAAGACCAAACACATTTGAGAGTTTGGAAGGGAGAATCGGCCTTTGTTGCCTTGTAGTGAGTCTGGAAAGAGCAGAGGCATTTGGGAGAAGGAGATTGGAGAGTATGGAAAGAACAGAGGCATTTGAGAGCTTGGCAGGAAGAAGAAGATTGTAGAATCCAGTAGAATAGTGATGGACTCTTGTTCATTCTACTGCACCATACAGTAGTGATGGCATGGCGAGGCATTTGTGAGGCCGGTTGGGAGTAGAAGATTGGAGAAATTGGGTTTTCTGGGAGAAGAATTTGGAAAGTACAACAGAACATATATTGAGGCTTGTTTCGAGACTGAGTTTTGTTGAACTGGTGTTTTTTTTTTTTTTTTTTGAAGCNTATGATTTTTTTTTTCTTTTTTATTTCATTTCATTTGTTTGTTTTGACTCTGGTTTTTTATTTCATTTTTTTTGTTTTGACTCTGGTTGGGTGGGTTCGAGAGATTGGATTTGTTTTGGCTCTGGTTGGTTGGGTGGGTTCGAGAGATTGGATTGGCTCTGGTTGAGTGGGTGGGTTCGAGAGGTTGGTTGCAGTGTAGAGATAGGGTGATATTACGGAGAACATAAGATGAGATGGGAGAAGGAATACAGATGAGGTTTATACTTTTATATTTTTATTAAAACTTTTGAATGACAGTATAATAGACTATTTCATAGCTAGCTATGCACTTATTGGAACATTTCATTATTTTGTTTTAATAATATGTTCTGTTTTGTGTATTATTATTTTTTTCTAATAATATGTCCTGTTTTGTGTAGGAGTGCAGAGGCAGAGCTACAAGAGCTAGCTAGATACTACGGGTTTTGTTTTGTGTAGGAGTGCAGAGGCAGAGCTACAAGAGCTAGCTAGATACTACGGGTTTTTGCAATTACAGGTGAACTTTTAAATTTTGGTATCTTTCATATCAGATTTATTAAGTATTAATAGGACAAAAATCTATGGGTGTATTAAAAGAAAACCAGGGTTTAAATGTATTTGTGTTATAGTTTTTGCTATCTCTTGTATTTCAATTCGTAGTCCAATTCCATGTAAGGGTTTGGAATTTTTTTTGTTTTCCCTTTAATTTCAATTCGTATTTGTAGTCCAATTTTATATAAGGGTTTGGAATTTTTTTTGTATGTTCCAGGATTTTGGTCCTTGAGATTTATAGATTTTGAGATTTATAGAGCTTTATTTTTTATACTGTTTTTGTCAAAGTTCAATATCTCTAGTTTTTTAGGGTTTTATTTTTTTTGTTTATTTTCAATAGGG
>ML787733.1:5629-91158 GCA_009831015.1 Picea engelmannii
CCATCACTTGCCTTGTCTTGTCTTGCATTCCTTTCACTTTCCATGCCTTGCCTTGCCTTGTCTTCACTTGCCATGCCTTGCCTTTCCTTCACTTTCCTTGCCATGCCTTGCCTTCACTTTCCATGCCATGCCTTTCCTTTCCTTCACTTTCCTTGCCATGCCTTTCCTTCACTTGCATTTCCATGCCTTACTTTCACTTTACATGCCTTGCCTTGCTTTGCCTTGCCTTGCCTTCACTTCACTTTCCATGCCTTGAATTCACTTTCCTTCCCTTGACTTGTCTTGCCTTAACTTTCCTTGCCTTGCTTTTCCTTCACTTGCCATGCCTTGCCTTGCCTTTACTTTCCTTGCCATGCCTTGCATTCACTTTACATGCCTTTTCTTCACTTGCCATGCCTTGCCTTCATTTTCCTTGCCTTGTCTTTCCTTTCCTTTCCTTGCCTTGCCTTACCTTCACTTTCCTTTCCTTTCCTTGCCTTGCCTTCACTTGCCATGCCTTGCCTTCACTTTCCTTGACATGCCTTGCCTTCACTTTCCTTCTCTTGTCTTGCCATGCCTTGCCTTCACTTGCCATGCCTTGCCTTCAATTTACTTGCCTTGCCTTGCCTTCAATTTCCTTTCCTTGCCTTGCCTTAAATTTCCATGTCTTACCTTCACTTGCCTTGCCTTGCCTTGCCTTGCCTTTCCTTCACTTTCCTTGCCTTCTCTTTCCATGCCTTAACTTGCCTTCACTTGCCATGCCTTGCCTTCACTTGCCTCGCCTCTCCTTTCCTTCATTTGCCTTGCCTTGACTTTCCTTCACTTGCCATGCCTTTCCTCTCTTTCACTTGCCTTGCCATGCCTTTCCTTCAATTTCCATGCCTTATCACTTTTCCTGCCATGCCTTTCCTTCACTTGCCTTATCACTTTCCATGATTTTCCTTCACTTTCCTTGCCTTGACATGCCTTTCCTAAACATATGTAATAAGCACTGAACAAAACCCTAATGCCAAAGGTACTTCAAGATACGTTTTTTTGGTGGAAAAAATGACAACAGAGGGGCCCTAGTTGAAACCCAGTGCTCCGGATCCAATGCAATTGACGGTTCACCCATCATAGTCTTGTTTGAGTTTTATCACAATTTGCAACTCACCTCTTCAAGCCATTCAGGGACATGTGGCCAATTTGGTCTGGGGGCATAAAATCCAAAACGAACGGCATAACATAGTTTCGTAAGCTCCCACAAGTCTATTTGGCCAAGGACCACACGACTACACTACCCACAAATTCCCATCATAGTGTTCTTGAAAATCGACCTCCTCTTAAAAAATTGCACTATGCCTCATTAATCAAAACCCTAGTGCCAGAGATACTCCAAGATACGGTTTTTTGTAGGAAAAAATGATAGTGGAGGGCCCCCCTAGTTGAAACACGATGCTTTGGATCCATTGCAATTGACGATTCTCCCATCTGAGTCCCAGTTTGAGTTTTATCGCGAGTTGCAACTCCTCTCTTCAAGCCATTCAAAGACATGTGGCCAATTTGGTCCGGGGGCATAAAATCCAAACCAAGTGGCATAACAGAGTTCTGTAAGATCCCACAAGTCTATTTGTCTAAGGACCACACGAATACACTACCCACAAATGCCCTACACAATGTTCTTGAAAATCGACCTTCAAAAATTGCTCTATGCCTCATTGACCAAAACCCAAGTGCTGGAGATTCTCCAAGATATGGTTTTCCAGTGGACAAAATGACAGAGGAGCCCCCCTCTAGTTGAAACTCGGTGCTACAGATCCAATGCAACAGACAATTTGTTTATCGAAGTCCCGGTTTGATTTTTATCGCGAGTTGCAACTCGCCTCTTTAAGCCATTTAGAGACATGTGACCAATTTGGTCCCAGGGCATAAAATCCAAACCGAGTGGCATAACGAAGTTCCGTAAGTTCTCACAAGTCTATTTTGCCAAGGACCACATGAATACACTACCCAAAAATATCCGACACAGTGTTCTTGAAAATCGACCTCCTCTTTAAAAATTGCACTATGCCTCATTGACCAAAACCCTAGTGCTGAAGATACTCCAAGATACATTTTTCCAGTGGACAAAATGACAGGGGAGCCCCCCCCCCCTAGTTGAAACCTGGTTCTTTGGATCCAATGCAACTAAAGGTTTTCCCATCCGAGTCTCGGTTTGAGTTTTATCGCGAGTTGTAACTCACCTCTTCAAGCCATTCAGGGACATATGGCCAATTTGGTTTGGAGGCATAAAATCCAACCTGATAGGCATAACAAAGTTTTGTAAGCTCCCACAAGTCTATTTGGCTAAGAAACATGCAACTACACTACCCACAAATTCCCGACATTGTGTTCTTGAAAATCAACCTCCTCTTAAAAAATTGCACTATGCCTCATTGACCAAAACCCTAGTTCTGAAGATACGATTTTCCGGTGGAAAAAATGACAAAGGANATGCAGCTGACGGTTTGCCCATCCGAGTCCTAGTTTGATTTTTATCATGATTTTCAACTCACTTCTTCAATCCATTTAGGGACATGTGGCCAATTTGGTCTGGGGGCATAAAATCCAAACCGAGCGACATAATGAAGTTTCGTAATCTCCCACAAGTCTATTTGGCCAAGGAACATGCGACTACACTACCCACAAATTCTTGCAACAACCATTGAACTCTAACTAATTGGTTGATGCTCTTATTTATAACATAAAATCCAACTGAAAATAATGGCTAAGTGTAGTTTGAAAAAAACAAATTTTCCATGTGGTATCTTCTTCTAACAGTTTCTTTAACAGTCAACTAGAGATATCACTTGAAAGGGTGACTTTCCTTATACTATGACCAACTAATAAACAGATCATCGCAATTTTATGCCCATGGAAACCTGTGCTGCTCCATCAGAGCCGCGTAGAATCCTCTGATCTCCACTGCTTGTGCTCGGTACTTCATTAGACTGGTGTTTAACTGTTGTAGCACGGTTTGAGCCTTCATCGGATGTTCCATCAATCTTTGCACTTGTCCTGGTGACGTATAGTTCACCTTGGCTAGCTCTTCAGCCCATAGTGAATCCCGCTTGGCATGCGATCCGACTATGTTGCATAAGTCGATGACGTTGTCGGGGTCGCCGAACTCGGGGAGTCCTATATCCTTCATTTCTTTGTTGATTTTACCCCAATGTTTCTCGCATTTTTCCCATTGCTTTTGAATTTCTCTGTGTGGTTCCTAAGACATCTTAGCCCAATACTTGACCGATCGCTTCATATGATCAAGGCTGATTTTTCCCAACATCCGTATACTGCGTTCTTCTTTATCTTGACCCTGCTGGACTGCATCGATGTATTCAAGTATTTATATGGCTTGTTGTGCCCTTTCATGCCATATCTCCATATCCTTGCATGTTGCGAGTGCCATGAGAGTTTCTTCCTAGAGCTCGGCTATCTTTGCAGTGAACATGTACCGCTCATGTATGAACCTTTTGTAAGCCGCTTCGAACTCGCTTCTCAGACAAACCACGGTCTGAGTGGTGCCCTTATAGTATTCAACCATATGATGAAAATGTTCATGCTCCTTCAGGGCGGCGGCTAACTCCTTTTCATCTTGTTTGGCCTTGTCTAGGGTGGCATTTGAGAGTGCCTTCCCCACGTCGATGATCTCAGATGTTTTGGAATTTTCAGTGTTTATCAAATTATCCTCTGTAGTGACGAGGATGGAGCGATACAACGTGATCCTCCTTTTCTTCATGGTTCATTGGATTATGGTTTTCCTCTTTCAGTCATAATAGATTGCATAAATATCGGCTACCTCATCTATAGGCTTGGGAATCTATTGATCACCCCATGTTAGTGTGTTTCCCAGATTTTCGATGGTATATATCTGTTCCAGGTCAGGTTCTTGAACCTCCTTGCTGTGCTACGAAGGCTCGGCCTCTTCCTATCACTTGTTAGGGATTTGAGTATCAAACGAGATAGAGGCGTTGAGAAAAGACTCGATATTTACTTGCTCATCGACAGTCGAATCGTCAACTTCCTTTTGTGGGGATCCTCCTTTTGGATCTTCTGGTTTTGACTTACCCTTTGGATCGCCGGCTCGGGTCTCCGATGCTTCGAGGTTCGTTGTGTCGGGAACATTTTCGACTTCTTTTTCCTTTCGTGGGATTTCCTAGGTCTGGACCTCGGGATCAGGAGAAGGAATATTCTCAGGTCCCTTTTCTTCTTGGACACGCACATGGGTCTCGCGAGATGCCTCAGGGCTTTCTTTATCGCTATATATATTTATAAACTTGGTCAAAGGGTTAGGCGAACTTGTTTCTACTGATACCTGACCTGTCTCTAGTTGAGTCGTCATGCCTGTCGTCGACATCGCTAGTGGAATTTTGGATTCTGGGTCATCTGACCCGTTGATGTTACCTAGGTTTACGAAATCAGGGCCGCTTAACCCCATCGGGCTCTCTTCTGGGCTATCGATCAGAAACCTTGTCAACCTGATGGGGTTCGGGATATCCTGCATCAGACCCATCATATGCAAGGCATGTTAATACATAAGTGCCCCTCTCTCTCGCACGTCCTGAACCTCGGGGAAATTTTTGTTATGTCTCGGAGCTTCCTGGGAAATATCTGTTGTTTCGATGGCTTCCTTGGGTGATCCCACCACTCCGAATGATATCATTTCTTCTCTTGTCCTGATGGTCTCCTGAAACGTTTGCTCCACGACTGTTTCTTGCTCATACCAACTCATAGCCTTGAATCTGGTTGCCTTGGGGTTAGCCATCCTTGCCACCACCTCCTCCTAGTCTTGAGCATTTTCGATGAAGATTTCATCCTCAAACCTATCATGGGTGTATGGCCAGCATGTTGATACTTGTGATGTGTGCTTTAGGACTAAACCTTTTGGGTCGTGCTTGCGAAAACGACCAGTCTAGAATCAGAATTCCAATTGGCTTAACCCTTCTTGCTTGGCATGCATAGTGTCCTTTACCATGTAGAAACCAATATGGAACCCATAGCGTATGAAGGCCCGCTTATTATCCTTTACCAAAGTAGCATTGTAACCTTGCAGGATTCTCTGATAACAGATTTCCCCTACTATTAGTCGATTAGGGACATATACAGGTAGCAGATGAAGTGCTCCGGTGGTGCCAAAAAACCTGATGTAGGTATCACGCTCATCCAGATACCAGTGGCCAACCTTCGATATAATCTTTTTGGCTATGTCCGAAAGACTTGGGCATTCTTTCTTGAACAACAACAAATGAATGTGTGCGATAAACTAGTCACAGATGAGAGAGTAGGATTTCTTGTACTTGTTCTCCCACAAGATGTCAAAATAAACATGGATCGAGAGATCTGGGGTATGCCATCTTAAGTTCATTGCAACAAAATAATTTTTGGCGCAGACGATGTCCAGAAGATAAGATGCCATGTAAAAGGACGGGGTTTCTCCTTCTTTCGGCGTCTGAGCTTTCCGGATGCAGGTGCTCAACTGTTTGGAGATGATTGCACCCCAGTTAAAACCTATCCCAGAAATGGCTACGGTATACGCTAGAGGCATCCAAGCTTCTAAAAACCTGGAGAAGTCTTTTTCCCCATGCAATCTACAGAGGAGGGCCATTAGATAGATGTAAGTCTCTCTAAGGTTGGCCGTCGGGTACCAGCCGAAGGTCTGATTGGTGAAATTTTTATCCTCTCTCCACCAGGAAGCCATCACCTTACTGGTGTCGTGTTTCTCATAGAATCTCAAAACAAAATCAGTATTCAACCGCTCTTCCAGCTCTCTGGGCTTGTAATAATTCTGCACTTATACTAGAAGGAAAACCCCGATGCACCCAACATTGTCGTCGTTAATCACACATTTTTGTGTGTCAGTGTGATCAATAAGCCATTTCAGGAGTTCAATGCAGGGAAATACCAGAGTCCTAATCGCCACCATGTGTAGGTACACCTTTCATACATTCAAGAGGACTTCATCGTCGAGTCTTCTCTTATCAGTATTGTTGTGCGAGGTACATTCGGGGAGTTCTTCCTGCTTAATCTTCTTGAAAATTTCTTCCCAACGCGAGAATAATGTCTTGGTCCCAATGTTGAACGAATTTTTTTTTGGTTGCGGTTTTGATGACGGGCGTCGGTTTTGGAGCGAATTCCAATTGTTTCGCCACCGCTAGGGAAGAACCTTCTCCTATCTCTGGTTCCTGTAGATTTGGTGCTCTTGGATATTTCTTGGTGGTGGGCTTCTTCGAAGGCATCGTTCCTGCAACCAAAAACAATCTTTAGGCAGTTGTACATAGTGACATTAGATAAAATGTATGAAATGAAGCATAAAACATCCATAGATAGGTACATACTTGTAACACTCGGTAAACTGTTGTTTTTATACTCACTGGACCTTGGAAATTATCCCCGGACTGCTCGCCTCGATCTTCTGGATCATATGAATTCCTTCGCGCACAGAATAATCCCGTTTTCAATGACTTAGAGAATATAACGGGAGAGATCCTACCAGTCGTATCAACCAGTTAATACGAGTAATGGGTGAAATTCAAAACAATCTACCACCGAATCTTTGCAAATAAATTCTACATGGGTTGACAGCAGAGGCACGGGGGGAAAATGCACTGTATCGGCAAGTTCAAATGGTCCTTTTGATTCGTGCACAAATTAGCAACTAGTGCAAGTTTATGGAATTAATTAACCTTTAAATGCGTTGTATCTAGCGTATCTCAGAGCTAAAACGTCCCATCACATCATCTTCTTAGTGGGCAGATTGAGAATTTGCGATATTCTTAAGCATGTTTCCATCGGTATCCTTCTGAGAAAACTTCCGACGCCGATTGACTTCATCGTACGGTATCGACGTGGCACCACTGACTCGTGATACAGGGCACTAATGACTAGGAACTTAACTTATGGGTAACGGTCGGACTCGGGACTTTGTTTAAGTCAAACACACTAAACTAAGATTGACACTGTGACCGCTGATGCCAGGAGAGTATCGGGGATCGACATTCGGGAATAAAACTAGCGCGTAGTTTCTTCGTGGGTTATCGTCCTTCGAATCTCCCGATACCGAAAACGTTTCGGAAGTCGGCGATCGACGATTATTATTTCATTTTCATTCAATGCTTATTCTTTCAAACTTTCGTTGATGCCGAGAGAACCGGTCATCGATGATATCCTTGGTGAAGTTCTTTCATGAAAGAAAACATCTATTTGCTGACGCCGACGAAGATCAGGGCTCGACAACTTTGGTTCTCCCTAGCGTTTTCTTTCACGCTTAATCCTTTCCAATGCCGAATTACTTGAGCGTGTCCGGGAAAAATTTGACTGTCATTTCTTTAATTTAGATATTAGTCTTTTAAGTTAATGATTTTCACATGTCCAAGCAATCTTTTAAAGACTTGATGAGAATAAAAAATGATAAGAAAATGACACATTTTTTATATCAGACAATGCTAAAAGATCAAGTGGTACGCAAAAAGTGAAATTTTATGTAGACTTTTTAGGGTGTGTTGAGTGCTCAACATGTTCTTGAAAATCGACCTCCTCTTAAAAAATTGCACTATGCCTCATTGACCAAAACATTGAAATTCTCATGCAAGTATTTTTATATAAGAAATATGGGATAACAAGTTGTAGAATCACATGCTTGATGAATGTTTTGATTGTAATTTTTATGTATGAATCCTTTGATGGCATGGGAATTGAATGTAAGGCAAGGCATGGCAAGTAAAGACAAGGCATGACAAGTGAAGGCATGGCATGGAAATACAAGACATGGCAAGTGAAGGCAAGGCAAGACATGTCAAGGCATGGCATGGAAATGAATGGAATGGTATGGAAAGTCATGACATGGAAAAGGCAAGGCATGGAATGACATGGAAAGGCATGGGATGGCAATGCATGGTATGTGTTATAGAAATATTTGCCTCACCCTATGCAATCTTGCACAGAGGGTCTTTTTCCATTTCCCTATGCAGACTTATCATCCCTGTTTGTAAAATCCAGAGCTAAAAATACATATGTTTCCACATGTACGTATCTTGCCTACTATACATCATGCGTATACGCAGGCTGCACCACCACAACTCACGTACATCGAGATTTGTGCCAGAAAATAAAAATTAATGTTGAGTTTCCATGTCACAACAAGAGATCTATGATCCTTGGCCTTCCATATACTGGAAACGTTCCGACTCGACCCTTCAGTTCCATTTTAAAGACTATAAATGGACCAATTCCAAGCTATGGAAAGAGGAGAAAGAATTCAAATTTGAGAGAAAAATTACTCTGGAGAAATTATTTACTTCATATTGAGTCTGCATCCCTTTGTCCTTCAAGTCTGAACACAGTGTTCAGCCCCCAATCTCTTCCCTTATTGATTGAGAACCTCATTGCTTTTCTATTATGAGCTTGCCTTTGGTGGAGGATTAAAGTGGTGGAGGCCCAACTGGAAGGAACTTAGTTTCTCGGTTCCGAACCGTGTCGACACGAAAGTTTGTAACATTTTCACTTCTACTGATCATATATTAATAGAAATAATTTTTTCCCATCCAATTGATATTTTGTAAATATTTGAATTATTATTCCATGGGCGTATTTGTCATGTTTATTAATGGATTATGCTATTGAATGCGCTAACATCATTTATTATCACCATATGCTTGCTTTGCTTGGTTGTTGAGGACTAGTTGCAGGTATATTTCTTTGGGTCAAGTGCTCAATGGTGGACTTCATCGAACATCTGAACGAGGTAGGCATTTTATCTTGGCTTGCTAGCATATTTGCATTCATAGCATACTTGAGAAGAGAGTTGATTTCTGCAGTCATTTCCATCTGTTGTGGTTTACCCTAGCCATAGAGAGATTTTCCTCGTAACAGAATTGATGACCATACTGGGGATTGAATCTTCTTTCTTAGGGTTTGGAGTACTTTTCTACTTATATTGATCTCATTCCTATTGTGTTTCTTGTCGTATCATTTCTTGACAACCTCTGTTCACTTTGGGTCTGATTTTTCAGCTTTCTCCCTTGCCTAGCCTTGTTTTATGAAACATATACGCGCATTTTGGCTTGACAGTCGTGTACATACACAGACTGTCCCTCATTAAGCTACGTACATACGCTCTGTTTCCTTGAACAATCACGTACAACAACTTTCCTTTCTTGTTTGTTGTGTTTGGTGGTTGCTAGGTGGGATTTGATGTTTGCTGAGTCTTCTTGGATCTCTGTAGTGCATATTAAGTGCCTGTGGGATGACAGGAAACTGATATTTGGTTGAATTTTTGGGCAAAGTCTTTCTCATGATCTTTTCATTTTGATTGTCCTTGTACATTGGGCTGGGTGTTTTTCTTCTTGGTATCATGCTTAAGTTATCTCTTTCTATACATAGTAGAGTTTATATATCAAGTTGCTTTTCAGTCCATGTATTTTCATTTCTATTATATTGAAAATACAAAAATATTATGCATGTTCCATTGCTTGGCATTTTGGTCTTTTGAGTCCTTGTCATTAGCTTAGTGCATGTAATGAAAGATTACATTTTTACTTCAGAATTGCAAAGTTGAAATTGAAAATTGCATTTGTTATTAGAAGCATATCATTCATTGAAAGTTGAAGTTAGGACTTTGCATTATTTTCATATTTACTTTTATTGTTGATTCGTAGCATCATGAGTTTCACTACCATACATTTTTGAGTAATCACAGCCACTAAAATTAACGCTATAATTTAAAATTGATTAGTCACGATTTTATTTTCTAGGGTGCACAAACTAGCTTAGGATTTAGTGCCTTGGAATAGGATTTTGTGAGTAAACTTCTCCAAGGAAATTAAATCAACATATGTGTCTGAGAAAGGGAGTGGAGGAATCCATTGTATAATTGGTAATATCCAGAGGCTTTTCTCACACCGGAGTTAATCACAAGGTCTCGCGAGGTTGGTTGAAGAGATATCCCCCCGATACCTTCTTAGTGTCAGAGATATTTCTGGGGATCTTTCTAGTGCCTTTAACTCTGCGAAAGGTGGTACTTTCAAGGTTTGGGGCTTTTCTACCCTGCCCATACGGTGGACCTGACTTATGACTGCTCGCTTGTGCATCAGTTATACATTGGTTTATTAGTTTCTTGACTTAGGTGCCACATAGGTTACTTGCAAGGGTTATTCTGCAGGTACCCTGGGTCAGTTAAGGGTTGAACAACACACAACCTTTATGGAGGATTACCTCTTCGGGGGGATCTAACCGATTGGTTTTTAATCCCACGAGGGCCCTTATAATTGATTCTGTTACATTCGATCTTTAGTAGGGATTCTCAAGCCCCTCTTGGGAGAGGCATACCTTCTTTAGGGAGGGAGGCCACTTTACCCCGTTTGTGTGCATATTGGTCGTTTGACTTTTGGTGTGCTCTTTGATTACTTGTTGGCCTTAGGATTTATTTTTTGTCTTTAGAGTCTTAAGTCATCGTGGAGTCGGACCAATGTCTACCCCGGTCCCGTCGCTTGTTACAGTTACCATCGGATTTCGAGTCTTTGCCTTCTAAAAGGCGTAGAGTTTTTAGGCATGGTCACACACCTCCACTGTTCAAACTTGTGATTCTACAAGGATGAGTACTGAACCTAGTCTTCCGAACACTAGGAGCCCTTCAACTCCCACACCCACTATAGTTAATGGCACCCCTTCGACTACTGCAACCACAATGGTTGTAGTGCCAGAGGCACCTATCATTACTATGGCTCGGCCTATAGTGAATGCTCAATCTCTTGCCTCGAATCCTTTTGGGTCTCTTGGTCACTCACCGGGCTATAATGTTCAGTCCATCCCTATGGCCTCTAGTCCTTTTTCCTATGGTATGTCGAACTTTAATTCGTAGTTTTCGAACACCATCCCAGTTGTTGGCCTTAATGCTAGCATTGGGCTTGGGGGCACTACACCTCCTTACACTCCATTTTCATTTGGTGGTTCTCAAATCCATCAAATGACTCCTAATATGGGAGGTATTCCTGCTTTTAACCCCGGGTCTAATCCTCTTGCTTCTGGGTGGAACAACCAACCTAGCGGACAAGCTTCTTCTCAAGTTCCGTCCTATACCCCTACCTCCTCAGTGTCGATTTTGACCAATACGTTTGTCATGATGAATCCACCTCTATCCTCCCAATTCACACCTGGAGGAGGTCAGTTTCAAGCTTTGGGAAACCCCCAACCCAGGTCCAATCCGGCTGGGGGAAATTTTTATAACCCCCAGCAGAACATTCCTACTGGAACGATGCCCAACCAACCTTTTATGAATCATCCCAGAGGAGGGCCTTACAATCCTGGACATGGCCATGGTACTTACCAGAACCCTGGATGGGTTACAGTTCCTCAAACACAATCATTCCTGGGAGCTTGCGGCCAGATGCCGCAACCCTGTCTCCCTTTTCTGGCCATGCTTAGTCTGCCAGACTTGTCTAAGTTGATGAACGACCCTGTGAGTCATGATCCTACATAGCCCCCCGTCCCCACCAATATTCCTTCAGACATTCCAAAATTCGAAGGTAATAATGGTGAGGATCCTGGTGATCACGTTACTACCTTTCACCTATGGTGCTCCTCGAATTCCCTTAATGACGATTCTATTCAGTTAAGATTATTTCAACGCACCCTCATTGGAGTTGTTGTGAAATGGTATATCGAGCTACCTACGGGGGCATATGGGACCTTTAGTTAGATGGTGTTGGTATTCCTTCGCCACTTCTAATTTCCGGTTCGTTACAATGCTAGCCTAGAAATTCTATCGACTTTACGCCAGGACACAACCACTCATATCTTGGATCATATCCAAGAGTGGCATAGATGGAAGAGGTTGATTAAGACCTCCATACCCCCAACCTTTCTTTTAGAATGGTTCCTTAAGTCTTTTCACACTCCGATTTAGAAGGATGTTGCTACATCTGGGGTTACCACTGAGGAAGAAGCGATATTTAAAGCCCAACAGTTAGACTTGATATATGCTCAGTATAGGATGTTATACCACATTATTCCGGACGCACCGTGGTCAACTTATGACCCTAGAAAAAAGCCTGGACCTCATGTTGATGGCATTGTAGGCTCCGCCAATGTAAAATCCACAGAATCGGTGACAAGCGATTTGAAAGAGTTGTCTCTAAACCAGTCTGCAGGAGGGATAGCTTTGTCTGTGTCTTCCAACTCCACTCAGTCGATGGATGTATGCAATCGTCGGCCAACCCAAATGGTAACCAACAACTAGGCTGGAACAAGAAGAAAGGACGTAATAATTGTAAGGGTGAGAAAAATGGTAATAAACCCAAGGACAATGGTAATAATGAGAAGATGAATAATAATGCTGGAGAAGGCAAGAGAGAAATACGTAAGGTGAAATTTCCTTGCAAGATTTGTAAAAACGACCACCTTACTCATTTATGCCCCAAACTTACGAAAGATGCGAGGCTAGTATCTCTACCACTCGCCGTGCTGACGAATCCTTTCCCACATAACCATCACATGGCCTCGAGTTCCTCAAACACCGGAAATGCAGCTGGTGGGAGTCAAACCTGTTGTTGCAAGATGACGACCGTTTGTGTATCAATACAATCGATGCGAAAGTTAATGTAGCCACTCGATCTCGAGATTATATATCTTCACAGGCTATACCTAGTCTATAATCTCCTCCTCCTCTTCCATAAACGACTTTTCAGATTGAAAAACCAGAGCCACTGCCTCGTATTCCGAAAGGAGTACTCAAGCGCTCTACCCACAATCCAAATGCTAGAGCCGCCCATAACTACTCTATTGTTGAGGACCTGGGTCAAACCCCTTGTGCGATGTTGGCTTTGGAGGTACTCCAGACGTGTCCTTCACAGAGGAATGCCTTACTATCTGTGTTAGGAGCTCTAGAACCCAGTGGTTCAAAAGCTATCAAGTTTGACGTCACAGATGTGAATCCTTGCTTGCCTTACCATGTGGCATTCCAAATCCACGTGGAGTACTCAAAGTATACCATCAAACGTGCGGTTGTTGATGAAGGCGTCGCTACATGTGTGATGTCCCTAATCTGTTGGAAAGCTCTCGGTTGTCTGAGTCTTTCTAAGTTATCGAACACGTTGACTGCTTTTGATGGTCATTCCTTCCGCCCTCACGATATTCTTCCTGCCTTTCCGGTCCAGTTAGGTGGGAAGGCGTTAGAAGTGGAGGTCGAGGTAGTTGATGCGCCTCTAAATTATAACTTGTTACTAGAACACAATTGGACCTATGCTATGGTTTCCTTCATATCGTCCGTCTTCCGTACTCCTTGTTTTCCTCATGAAGGGAAGATCATGACGATCGACCAGTTATCCTTTCCGTACTCTAGTCCTAATGTATCTGTTGGACCGTCGATCCTTGTGATCGACAATTCTCAGCCAACAACTGAGAATATTGGTGTCAGAATGTGTTCTTCACTTATGGGTACTTTCGATTTTACGACACCGACTCACCACGTTTACACCATGTCCAGTGGGCCCATTTCGACAGGGAGGTCCATTCCTTTACGCACTTCCTATTTTAGTGATCTGTGGACCTTACCTTCCTCGACTTCGTCTTGTGAAGGTCAGTCACATGCTGGAATGGCCATGCTACTATCAGCATCGAAGATTGCGTATCAAGTTGTTCTTAACTCTTCTGTCGATCCCGATCTTGTTACCTCGCCGACAGATGACGATGATCCCATTCTTAGGCCTGTGTGGGCCACTTCGTTGTCTTGTTCACATGATTGCATCGATGAGAATTTTCCTTCGGATAAAGCCATCATTGTAGCCATGAATGGTTCTGACAAACCTTGGGACAATATGCATCACCGCTCTTATTTTCTCCTAGAGCTTGAAAGAATTGAACAAGATGACTTTCGATCTACTTTGAGTGAGATAGTCGGTCATGCCGTAGTTCCACTTGATACACATGACATTTATGCTGAAGAAAATATGGCAAGTATCTCTCCTACCATCACGATCGATATCTCTCGTACCCCTGGCAAGATCGAAAACGTACATATCGGTGCGGATTGTTCGCTAGAGGAAATCTTGATCTACATCAATATCTTCAAGGAATTCCTAGATGTATTTACTTGGTCATATGAAGAGATGCCAGTAATCGACCCTTGTATTATTGAGCATGAGATTATAACTTATTTGGATGTTGAACCTGTTCGACAACATCTTAGAGTTGTCAATCCCCGGAAGGTCCCTGCTATTAAGGCGGAGGTGGAGAAGCTACTTAATGCTGGCTTCATCTACCCAGTTCCCATGACTGAATGGGTATCCAATCCCGTTCCTGCGAATAAGAAGCAAGGAACTAATGTGTATGTATGGACTTTCATGACCTGAACAAAGCCTATCCTAAAGACAACTTCCCGACACCTTTCATCAATTAGATTCTCGACGAGTGTGCGGGAAGCGAAGTGTTTTATTTTATGGATGGATTTTCAGGGTATAACCAAATTCAAATTAAACCTGAGGACCAACACTAGACGACATTTATTTGTCCTTGGGGTACTTTCGCATACCGGAAGATTCCTTTCAGCCTTAAAAACGCCGGAGCAACCTTCCAATGTGCCATGACCTTCGCTTTTCACGATCTCAAGCTTACTGTGATGATCTTGTTGCTCACTCTCGTAAGAGAGTGGATCACGCTATGCACCTTCAACTCATTTTTGAAAGATGTCATTACTATAGAATCCGGTTGAACCCTCATAAGTGCATCTTTTGCTGCAATTTTGCGTTAGGTCTGGTCATCTTTTGGGATTTCTAGTTTCCGAGATCGAGATCATGGTAGATCCGTTAAAGATTGAGGCAATACTCTGATTGCCTTCCCCACACACTATTATACAACTTTAAGGTCTACAGGGGAAAGCTAATTTTTATGTCGATTTATAGTAAACTATGTCAATATCACTAAGGGTTTCATGCGTCTTTTGAAGAAGGACACCCCTTTTATCTGGGATGAGTGAGCCCAGGAGTCCTTCGATGCTTTGAAGAAAGCCTTGGTATCGATGCCTCTACTGAAGTCTCCTAACTACAGTAGGGATTACTTGTTTTATATCGCCGTGTCTGAGGAGACGATTGATATGATTTTGGTTCAGGAGGATGATGAGCTTCTCGAGCACGTCATCTACTATCTTATTCGAAACTTAGTCGATCATGAGCTTAATTATTCTCACGTTGAAAAGATTTGTTTGGCTGTCGTCCACACAGTCCAACATTTACGTCATTATATATTACTTTGCAAGACCACTGTGGTTGTTGATGTCAATCCATTTCAATACGTCCTTACGAGGCGTATCATAGGGGGAAAATATAATAAATGGATTGTCATTTTACAAGAGTTTGATCTCGATTTCACTTACACGAAATCCAAGAAATTACTAGCCTTCGCAGAGTTAATATCTGACTTTCCACGATTAGATGAGGATGTTATCCATGTTGATTCGTTTGTGGACGGACACATTTTTCTTGTCTCGTCGTTTGACCCCTAGTATGGAGACATTGTTGTCTATCTTCAAACCTTTAAGTTCCCCCAACATCTCTCACGAGATGACCAACGACGTGTAAGGTACCAAGCTAAGAATTATACTATCGTTGGTGCAATTTGTATTGCCGAGGAATAGACAATATCTTGCATCATTGTTTAACTTACAGAGAGATCGAGTAAGTCCTAAATGATTTCCATAGTGGGGCTTGTGGTGGCCATCTATCCGGGCTTGCGACAACCCAAAATTTTTTGCGAGCCAATTATTTCTGGCCTTCTATCTTTAAAGATTGTATTAAAGCGGTTAAAAAGTGTCATCCCTACCAAGTGTTCACTCGGAAAATGCTCTCGCATCCATCCCCTCTTCACCCAGTCATTATCGTCGGTCCCTTCACCAAGTGGGGGGTGGACTTCATGGATTGCAACCCAACTTCGGTTGGGGGGCATCAACACATTATCGTGGCCGTAAACTACTTTACTAAGTGGGATGAGGCCATGCCTACAATTAAATACGATGGGAAGACTACTGCCTTCTTGATTTTCAATCAAATTATCGTCCGGTTCGGTATCCCGAGTGAGATTGTCACTGATCATAGCAGTCACTTTCAGAACGAAATGATGGAAGAACTAGCATCTAAGTTGGGGTTTAGACATGGTTATTCTTCTCCTTATCACCCCCAGGCAAATGGACAAGTAGAAGCTGTCAACAAGTCTCTCAAGACCATTTTGCAAAAAACTGTCAGCCAGAGTAAGTATGGTTGACATATTATGCTATATCCCACACTTTGGGCATACCGGACCTCGGTCAAGACTGCCACTGATTTTTCCCCTTTCCAGTTAGTGCATGGTGTGGAGTCGATATTACCTATTGAATGCAAAATCTCTTCTCTTAAGTTGGCAGTCACGCTCCTACCTAACACTTTCGATCTCAAGCAATGCCTTGTACACCTAAAGAGTCTTGAAGAGCAGCGTCGAGATGCCTTTACGGCTATCGAGGCAAAAAAAGACGTTTCAAGGTCCAGTACGGTAAGTCTGTCTGTCCTTGGTTGTACGCTGAGGGTGACTTGGTCCTCTTGTATGATCAAGCCTAAGAACCACTGGGGGCAGGAAAATTTAAACCCATGTGGCACAGTCCTTATATCGTGCAACGTGTCTTAGAAAAATGAGCCTATGAGTTAGAAGATTATGAAGGGAATATGTTGGTCGAGCCTAGGAATGGGCTCTACTTGAAAATATATTACACTTGAGCCCCAAGCTTGGGTAGAACTCTTTGTATACTAATGTAATTTAGTGTATATATATTTTCCCTTTCTCTTCTTCTTCAGCTTGCTTATTGAGTTTTTCCTTGGTTGGAAGATGTCAACGGAGTCTTCGGTCTACCTAGGATTCACAGATGGATCCAGTTGTCATACACAGAACTTGGCTTCCGCCGCTTGGGTGGTTTACTCACTCGAGGGTCTACTGGTGTCTTCAGGTGACATATGCCTAGGACCATCCATGAATAATGTGGCCGAATATAGCGCCGTTATAGAACTTTTGTGCGATGCTATTTCACATGGTATTCACTCGTTAGAGGTTCGCCTAGATTCCCAGTTAGTAGTATGTCAGTTGAATGGTAGTTACCGCGTGCAGGATCCTACTTTACTCCGACAGTTCCTACGGGTACGTCTTTTAGAACGACAGTTTGATTTTATTACTTATTATCGTATTCCTAGGAGTTCTAATCATGTATCCAATGCTTATGCTAATTTCGTTTTAGATTGGAATTTGTTACATAACTAAAGCAAAGAAAACCATCTCAATGTACACATTGTAAATATAAGTAAAGTTGAAGATCCATGTTTTATATATATTTCAAAAAATATGGTGTTTATAGTACAAAATTAGGGCTAATACCCTCAATACACATATACAACCGATACTACAATATCCACGACATCCACGCCTGTGGCACCTGATGTGTGTCATGGTAAAAAACTATGGCATTTGTGAGACACCAAAAGAGTCGTACCCAACCTCTGGGCACACCAACCACTTGCCGTTGCTTGGCTTCCGACAGATTCTCTACCTGAACCATGGGAATCCTATGAGTCAAACAAGACAGGTTGCCCTGCACTTTTTGTAGGACTCTCTCAACTTCTCCTCCCGCTGCCTCGTCTCCCCGGTTCCTCCTTCGATGTCGAGGAAGCCCTTTCGGCCGTCGCAGACCCATGTCTGCGTTACACAAGTGTCTAGTTAGTACTTAAGCATCATCCAAAAATATTTTTGTTCTACTATACAAAAATACAAAAAAGTGAAATATTTAAAAACATTTAACTTACCTATGTCCCCATAGGCAGTCCATGGTGGGAGTGGCATGTCTGGATCCCCTCTGAAGTTGATCCCTGCATAGGGATAGTCATCCAGAGAAATGACCTGTCACTGCCACTAGTAGAAGAAATCCTTGTTGTAGGGTTTGTGCACCCTACCTCCCCCCTACCGTCTCATTACCTCAGTCCACCGTGTCATGGATGGATCTAGAGGCCCTCTTGGAATAATCTTGACTCTAAGTCCCATGCCTGGAACTCGCTTGAAGAAGAAACTACATAAGATAGAGGCAAACCCAAAATTCCTCTTACTGCCCTGTTTGCACTCTCTCAACTGGCTCTTTATATTTGCCAGTAGCGAGGTACACCAATCATATATTGTGGGTCTCAAACACTCTACCGCATAGAACATGAGCTGCCTCGAGGCCTGGTGCAACGAATTCGAACATGATATCCTGGTCAACATGAGGACAACAATCTTCAGGCTGAGATTGTTTATCGCTCAGATGGGGAGTTGACTCCCGAACTTCGGAGTCTCTGCTACACATTAGGTGGCTATGTACTCTATTTCCATTCCTCTCCTTGCTCCCCATGATTTGAGGTTTACAACCTCTCCTCGATGTGATAATCCAGTAAAAAATTAGATATCCTCTACTTCAATCCTCAATGGTTTCCCATTGAGGTTGAAGATTTCACTCTCAGGGTCCCAGTAACCCACAAACATCTCAAGCAACCTCACCTGGGCCCTCATCCATTTGAGTGCCCAAAATTTATATAAGCCACATCTCTTCAAGGCCATTTGGGCCCCCAAATCTCTTTCCACAGCAACATCGACCTCCTCGTGCTCTCTTTCCCTCCATTCCAACACCATCCTGTCAGAGAAAAACCAAATTTTGAGTTAGCAACCATATAAATCATTGATTGTGTGCTTGTACGCGAGTTGATTTACTTACAGTCACGTATAGGGCAAGGTATACACGCCCTGTAATTTGCACAATTGTGTATAACCCATCGTATACACGACCTGATAAGGGACAACCCGCATACACCGAATTACATAATTTACGCCCTAAACTACTCAAAATTTGAAATCTAATTTAAAAATTTAATCCACTGAAAATGAAGAGGAGGGGAAGAGGAATTACCTGGTCTAGACGGTTTCTGATTTCGTTGCCTGACGCTCCCGCAATCACCAGTTGAATCTTGGAGGTATTTTGGTCTAAATTTCACTATTTGCATAAAAAATCAAAATGACATAGTAATTTTTGTTTTTTCTTACTATTTATAGCAGTTTTTACCCACTTTCTATAGTTTTGAGTCATTTTTTCGCCTAATGGACTAATACAAAGGTGGATTGAGTTGGGTTTTGTAGTTTTCATCAGGGATTCTTGCATATTTCAATGTTATGTTGGTCATTCGTCACCACGGACGGGTATTTTCACTACCCAACATATAGGATAGGTATTCATTCCATCATGCATTTTCGTATTATCCTATAACTGTCACTTTTATGCCTTAGGTACGAACCCACTTGTTTTGACACAGAACCTTCTGTCTGCTATAAGTAGCGTCGTTATCAAGTGGTAGAGACTTACCAAACATGGGTACCCTAGTTAGATCTCCTACTTCATTTGGTGCCCATGTCGAGATTTTTTCTTTAGGACCGGGAGTCCCTTATAGCTAGTACATGAATTTATGTTGAGCTTCATCTCTCACTCATAAACATGCTGCCTTATACCTAGAGGACTCCCAAATGAGTTTAATTTAAGCTCTTTTCCAACTCGTCTTCAAAAAGAGAAAAGATTTCTGAGTGAACTTGTCTCTTTCACACTCATAAATTGGATTTGAAAGGATTTCTATTTGGCACAAGTTTATCCCTTTTTCACACCAAGTAGACTAAAAGTCATAAAAAGTGATATTTTTTGGCATTAAGTTGTGATTGCATCTCATGACCTTGCTTATAGTATTGAGCCTATAGTCGGTTCTCGCTTTGCATTATAAACCATTTTCCTGAGCAATTTTTGCATCCTCAACCAAGTAGAGCCTCGTTTATATCCTTTGAAATTTGACACCCTATACCCAAGAGAGAACATTCCCCTGAGTGTCCATCTAATGCATGCATCTCCTTGCATTGAGAATAGGTATGTTCCACTGCTGGAACTAGTTTTGCTTACTTGTGACACTCATTTCTTCCTCGGTATCATAGCATTCATTTGTCTATGAAAAACAAAAGACGGGCGGGAAGGGATTACTATCTTATTTTGGCAGCAATTGTGTCGCCTTTGAACATATCATAAAGTTATTGAGTCCATTCATCATCATAATTTTGGGGTTAGCATGTCCTTAGGAAGATGAGCTCGTTACAGAGTCTTCTCTACCGACTAGTTACTCTTCCAGTCCCTATGGAGAACTTGATTGATGCCTCCTGCATCTCATGGTTTCATCATTGAGTCTACGTTGTCAGAGTCTTCCATATGTCTTATGCTCTTGTTCAAAGGATGTCTATCAACCTGTGTCGGCCACTTCTCAGAACTCTTGACTTTGCATGTCCTCCATACCCTCAGTTTGTCTCAGAATCACATGATATTGTAGTCATATCATGCACCCTGGTCCTACTTTCATCATTGGTAGGTAACCTTGAACCCGACAGTTGACACTTCATCATTGGTCGTTGACTGGGTGGTTTCCCTTGTGTTCGACGACAAGACATCTATTTACACATTGGGATTCATGCAGTGTCTTGGATGCCATTATCCTTATTGGTGGTTTCTTCGCCTTTGTCAACAATTTTCCTCATTGGCTGCTATTCAGAGGGTCTTTTTCGTGTCTCGATTGCACTTAGAGCACACGAAAGACGCACAGGGTCATTGGTTCGTGAACATGTTCTTCGTCCGATTTCCTCCAAATCATGAAGCTCCTACTTTGTTCCTCATGCTGACTGATGAGAGATGCCTTAATGCTCTCCTTTCAGTGGGTCTCCTTCCATCGACTTCAACTCATCTATTCTGGAAATGAGACCTAGAGTCCTATGAGTACCTTGAGGCTTGCAGTGATTAGTGGCAGGTTCTTTCGCCATCGATAGTTGGGAATACATCAATGTCTCCTGATCGATGAATTCTTCAGGTGTTCGACAATGACTCGTTTATTCACACTTGTAAGAATGTACTCGGTGCCTTGACACCTACTTTCATTATCGGTAGGTTGACTCGCATTTGTTAACGGTATACCTCAATGATCGGTAATCAAACGATGTCTCCTTATGTTCGACCTCAACTCCTTTATTCACATGATGTAGACTTTCACCCTTGGTGGATTGTGTAGAAGACTTGAAGACATCAGTATGTGGCCACATCTTTCTTGAGTTGTTGCTTCCTTTTCATTGGACCAATACCTATATGACTTCAGTGATCATGGGAGATCAGATTGTACTCCATTGTATCTAGATATCTTCAAATTGGTTTTGAGACTGGTTCTACTGGGCCTTGTTCATGACTATGACAACTATTGGCATGTAACCACATTTGTATTTTCCTATTCATGGACACGAACAATTCTTTGGTATATTTTCACATGGATCTGCAGTGTAATTCTATTGACAACCATGTATGCAAAGTCAGTACAGAATGTAATGAACAACTAGTTCTTCCAGCTGGTTCCCCATCACTCCATTTCTGGGTTGTTTATAATGTATTTCGGCCATCGCAGATACTCCTCTGACCTCACACATTAGGGGGCATCTGTTATAGCACGATTTGCCTCGCCCTATGCAATCTTGCATAGAGGGCCTTTTTACATTTTCCTATGCAGACTTATCATCCCTGTATGTAAAATCCAGAGCTAAAAATACATATTTTTCCACATGTATGCATATTTCCTACTATACACCATGCGTATACGCAAGCTGCACCACTACAACCCACGTACATCAGGATTTGTGCCAGAAAATAAAAATTAATGTCGAGTTTCCATGTCACGACAAGATATCTATGATCCTTGGCCTTCCATATACTGGAAACGTTCCGACTCGGCCCTTCAGTTCCATTTTGAAGGCTATAAATGGGCCAATTCCGAGCTATGGAAAGAGGAGAAAGAATTCAACTTTGAGAGGAAAGTTACTCTGGAGAAATTATTTACTTCATATTGAGTTTGCATCCCTTTGTCCTTTAAGTTTGAACACAACGTTCAGCCCCCAAGCTCTTCCCTTATTGATTGAGAACCGCATTGCTTCTCTATTATGAGCTTTCCTTTGGTGGAGGATTGAAGTGGTGGAGGCCCAACTGGAAGGAACTTAGTTTCTCAGTTCCGAACCGTGTCGACACGTAAGTTTGTAACATTTTCACTTCTGTTGATCATATATTAATAGAAATACTCTTTTCCCGCCCAATTGATATCTTGCAAATATTTGAATTATTATTCCATGGGCGTATTTGTCACGTTTATTAATGGATTATGCTATTGAATGTGCTAACATCATTTATTATCACCATATGCTTGCTTTTCTTGTTTGTTGAGGACTAGTTGCAGGTGTATTGCTTTGGGTCAAGTGCTCAACGATGGAATTTATCGAACATCTGGACGAGGTAGGCCTTTTATCTTGTATTTCTAGCATATTTGTTTTCATAGCATACTTGAGAAGAGAGTTGATTTCTGCAGTCATTTTCGTTTGTTGTGATTTACCCTAGCCATAGAGAGATTTCCTCGTAACAGTATGGAAAGACATGGTATGAAAATACTAGACATGGCAAGTGAAGGCAAGGAAATGAATGGCAAGGCATGGAATGGAAAGGAATTACATGGTATGTAAATGCATGACATGGAAAAGGCAAGGCATGGCAAGTGAATGCAAGGAAATACATGTAATGGCATGGCATGGCATGACATGGAAAGTCATGGTATGGAAAGACAAGATATGGAAAGTGAAGGCAAGGCAAGCTATGGCATGTCAAGGCATACCATACCATACCATACCAATGCAAGGCATATCATACCAAGGAAAGGCATACCATACCATACCATAACAATTCCATACCATACGATACCATGCCAATGCATACCATACCAATGCCAATACCATACCATACCATACCATACCATACCATTTCCAATGCATACCATACCAAGGCAATGCACGACATACCATACCATACCATTGCCAATGCATACCATACAATACCATTTCTATACCATACCATACCATGCCATTACCAATGCATACCATACATTGGAAATGAAATGCATACAATTTCCATTGGGAATGCATACCATACAAAGAAATGGCAATGCATACCATACCAAAACAAGGCAATGGAAATGCATACCATACCATACAAGGAAATGGCAAGGCAATGCATACCATTGTCAATGCCAATTCTAATGCATGTCAATGCCAATGCCAATTCCAATGCCAATGCATACCAATGGTATGCATACCATTGCGATACCATGGTATGTAATGCTATGCAAAGGAAATACCATTTCCTATGCATACCAATGGTATGCATAGGTAATGGGATTGTCGTTGCATACCATTGGATACCAATGGTATGCATACCATGGTATGGATACCAATGGTATGCATAGGAAATGGTATTGTCATTGCATACGATGGCAATGGTAATGCAATGGTATGCAAAGGCAATACCATTTCCTATGGTATGCATACCATTGCGATACCATGGTATGCATACTAATGGTATGCATACTTGAGAATCCATAAGACAACTACCACTAAAATCCTAAGACAACTAAAACCCTAAAAATAACCTATAAATGGTATGCATACCAATGGTATTCCATACTTGAGAATCCCTAAGAAAACTACCACTAAAACCCTAAGACAATTAAAACCCTAAAACTAACCTATAAATGGTATTCATACCAATGGTATGCATACAATGGTATACATACCAATGGTATGCATACCAATGGTATGCATACCGTTGTGATACCATGGTATGCATACCATTGCAATACCATGGTATGCAATGGTATGCATACCAATGGTATGCCACACTTGAGAATCCCTAAGACAACTACCACTAAAACCCTAAGACAAATAAAACCATAAAAATAACCTATAAATGGTATGCATACCATTGTGATACCATGGTATGCATACTTGAGAATCCATAAGACAACTACCACTAAAACCCTAAGACAACCAAAACCCTAAAAATAACCTATAAATGGTATGCATACCAATGGCATGCCATACTTGAGAATCCCTAAGACAACTACCACTAAAACCCTAAGACAAATAAAACCCTAAAACTAACCTATAAATGGTATGCATACCAATGGTATGCAATGGTATGCATACCATTGTGATACCATGGTATGAATACCATTGCAATACTATGGTATGCATACCATTGTATGCAATGGTTTGCATACCAATGGTATGTCATATTTGAGAATCCCTAAGACAACTACCACTAAAACCCTAAGACAACTAAAACCCTAAAAATAACCTATAAATGGTATGCATACCATTGCGATACCCTGGTATGCATACCATTGTGATACCATGGTATGCATACCATCACAATACCATGGTATGCATACTTGAGAATCCCTAATACAACTACCACCAAAATCCTAGAAGACAACTAAAACCCTAAAAATAACCTATAAATGGTATGCATACCAATGGTATGTCATATTTGAGAATCCCTAAGACAACTATCACTAAAACCCTAAAAATAACCTATAAATGGTATGCATACCATTGAAAGACCATGGTATGCATACCATTGCAATACCATGGTATGCATACTTGAGAATCCTAAGACAACTACCACTAAAACCCTAAAAATAACCTATAAATGGTATGCATACCATTGCGATACCATGGTATGCATACCATTGCAGTATCATGGTATGCATACTTGAGAATCCCTAAGACAACTACCACTAAAACCCTAAAAATAACCTATAAATGGTATGCATACCAATGGTATGCCATACTTGAGAATCCCTAAAACAATTACCAATAAAACCCTAAGACAACTAAAACCATAAAAATAACCTATAAATGGTATGCATACCATTACAATACCATGATATGCATACCATTGTGATACCATGGTATGCATACCAATGGTATACATACTTGAGAATCCCTAAGACAACTACCTCTAAAACCCTAAGACAACTAAAACCCTAAAAATAACCTATAAATGGTATGCCATACTTGAGAATCCCTAAGACAACTACCTCTAAAACCCTAAGACAACTAAAACCCTAAAAATAACCTATAAATGGTATGCATACCAATGGTATGCAATGGTATGCATACCATTGTGATACCATGGTATGCATACCATTGCAATACCATGGTATGCCATACTTGAGAATGTCATTGTGATACCATGGTGTGCATACCATTGCAATAACATGGTATGCATACCATTGTATGGTTACCAATGGTATGCAAACCAATGGTATGGATACCAATGGTATGCATAGCATTGGTATGCATGCCATGGTATGTATATCATTTCAATACCATGGTATGCATACCAATCATATGCATACTTGACAATCCCTAAGACAACTACCACTCCAACCCTAAAAATAACTTATAAATAGATCCCCTCTCGTGGATGAAACACAATTCATTTAATTTAAAAGTGATGGCTTACTTGATAATCAAGATAGTGTGAGAGAGACAACTTGAAATTGTTGGAATCGTCAACGAGTCAATATACACATTGTGCAGGTAATGAAACTATATCATAGATATCAAATTTGGAAATTCATTAGTATCTTTTTCAAGTTTTACATTTTGAATATCGCATCATTGATTATCTATAAGATGTACTATACTAGCATGTAACCACATAAAAGTAGTTGATCTACATCAATCTATTTATCAGAGACACATAGTTTACCCCTTCACAATGTGGATTATCATTGCGCCCGTGGAGGTTTCCCTTACAAGAAGGGTTTTACCACTTAAATCTACGTTTCTCTTACAAGAAGGGTTTTACTCAACTTAAATCTTGTTTGACTTCCGCTACACAACAAAAACATCTAAACTTTAGTCCATTTATAATAGTTATAAAACACAATTAAATTAAAATAAACATCAATTTCTCAATTATAAAAACAAACTATGTTATATATAATTTATCAATGAATTAATTTATTATTATATTATATATAATTTATCAATGAATTAGAAAAGTGGGTGTAGCTTAAATGGTTGGGTGGGGAAGTTGTTATCCTTCCTATTTTGTTTTGAATTCCAACTTTGTGACATGTTGCTCTTAGTGAGTAGATTTATACTGTAATGACTTAATGTTTTTGTTAAGTTTAATGTTTTTGTTAAGTAGTCTGATGCCCTTCATAATAACATCAAAGTTTGTGCTGCAGCTATGATTCTGTTCATAGTTTGTTTCTGTTTTAAATAGTGTTGTTTAACTGTTCTAAGAAATTGTTTTTTAGACAATGTAAATTTGCACGAAATCACTATTTTATGTTGTTTAAAATTTATTTTTAAATGCAAAAATAAATTCAACATGTTGTAAAACCCTTGAAGCACTTGGATTATATTGAAATAATCAGAAAAAACTATGATCTAGCAGAGTAAATATCCCTGAAAAATATTGCCCAAAAAAATTATTCGAACAAATTTTCCTGAAAAATATTACATGAAATTTTTTATTTTGTAGAAAGTTTAGAATACCTATTTTAAATTAGGTCAAATACCTGGTGGCAACATATATATACTACTTTTCCACTTTGGAATTCAAGTAGTTTTTGTTTCCAATTACCTGGTAGAAATGGTTGTCTCCCTTTCTCGCTAATAATATATTGCGTGGATTCCACGCGTAGCCAGGTCTTCACTCCTGTGCAAAACGAATCTCATTTCTCGAGAATCGTCCATCTGCTAATTCGCTGGTTAGAAATTCTTGTCCGTTTACCTTTATCGCATATAATGTATTGCGTGAATTCGACGCATAGTCAGTCCTGTGCAAAGCGAATCTCATTTCTCGACAATCACCCATCTGCTAATTCGCATTCTTCTAACTTTTCACACAGCACACAGCAATGAGTCTCGAGATCGATCCTCTCAGTGGATACTGCAATTCCAACAGCACGTACTACAGCAAGCGAAAACCAGTAAATTTCCCCCAAGACGATTATCTGGATCTTCCCACCTACGTCTCCTCGCTTCGCCACAATGGCCGAATAGCCCTCATCGATTTCGCCACCGGTGAAACCATCACCTTCCCCGAGCTATGGCAGAGCGTGAAATCACTCGCAGCCGGTTTAGCCAATCTAGGCATCCAAAAATCTGACGTAGTCTTTCTCCTCTTGCCAAATTCAATCCAATTCCCCATAATCTGCACGGCCATCCTGTCGATCGGAGCCATCGTCACAACTGCGAATCCGCTAAATACGGCGGCAGAGATAGCGAAGCAGGCCAACGATTCGGCCACCGTGTTGGCCTTCACCACGCCATCTTTGGTTGACAAATTCGCGGCCACCCAGTTCCCGATTGTGCTTATTTCTTCTTCTTCCGAATTGGCCTCCCAGAATGGCAGAAATTGTATCTCCACTCTGCACAACCTCATCATGGCTTCGAATCCCGCCGACGCCCCCTCTGTGAAAATCAGGCAAGACGATACCGCCACGCTGCTTTATTCTTCGGGGACTACTGGAACGAGCAAGGGGGTCATCTCCACGCACAGAAATCTCATTTCTGTGCTCTGTATTTTCCTGAGCCGTTTGAGATTAAATCGTGAATATTTGTACCTGTGCACGGTACCCATGTTTCATGTATATGGGCTCTCGGCTTTTGCTTGTGGGTTGCTTGGATCAGGATCCACCATTGTTGTGCTCTCTAAGTTTGATGTGACGGAGATGCTTGCAGCGGTTGAGAAGTACAGAGTGACCTATTTGCCCATTGTTCCTCCGATTCTTTTGGCTCTGACTAAGACAGATATTGCAAGGAAATATGATTTGAGCTCATTACACACTGTTATATGCGGTGGAGCTCCCCTGAGCAAGGAGTCTGCAGAGGAGTTTGTAGCTCGATTCCCCTTGGTCTCGCTATTGCAGGTAATTTTATTTCTGTTTTCAGCAAATTTGACCATATGTTCGTATATCTTGTATAAAAATATAATAGCACGGGTAGGGGGAACTTTTCACTCAATTTGGATTATGGATTATGGAGCACTTGGCTTCTCTCAGTACTTTAAAATCTCCTCTATACTCCGTATCTACTCCTCTCCCCACTCGAATGCAATAAACAAACACAAACCCATGTGTGTGTCATAATTTGAACATGTACAACTTGCATTATGAAATTACTGTATGTGATAAGTACACCATTTCTTACTTAGAAGAAGTTTTTACTCATAAGTTTTAGAGTGAGGTGTTGGATTAGTTGGTTAGTGCACCACCTTTAAAGTTTTTCTTTAATTTTCAAAGTTATAAGTAAACCTCCATCTCTCAATGGAGCTTTAGGTCACCTCACTTCTCTTTTCTTTGTGTAACAAGCTATTGATGGATCCCTAGATCCCCCACCCCTCGAAGTATTGATGAATCCCCTTACAACCCCAATACCAACCCATAGATCACCTTGCTTCTCTTGATTGATGGATCTCAACATGAAGTCTTAATGGATCCCTAAACCACACAAACACAAAGTGTTGATGGATCTCCAAAACCCCATGTAGGCTTAAAGGTGCCTAACTTTTCTCAATGCTCTCTAAGCACAACAATGAATCCCAAAACCCCACACACAAACACAAAGAATCCCACAAATTACCTTGAATCACCTTGCTTCTCTTAATTGATGGGTCTCAACATGAAGTGTTAATGGATCCCTAAACCACACAAACACAAAGTGTTGATGGATCTCCAAAACCCCATGTAGGCTTAAAGGCACCTAACTTTCCTCAATGCTCTTTAAGCACAACGATGAATCCCAAAACCCCACACACAAACACAAAAATCCCCCAAGATTTAAGATCTCTTGTCTTTTCTCTTAGCACAATAAGGCACATTTATCTTTGTGCAATTACGCAAGCATGCAGATAGACAAATAGGATGTGTTGATGAATCCTTCAAAATCCACGAGTCTTATTGCATGCATTTAGATTTTTTTTAGGTATTTGTAAAAAAAATAAAATATGTAGGGAGATATGAACCGCACATTGTATTAACACAATGTATGTGACATTTCCTGGATTTGTCACTTAAGCATTTTTGTCATAGGGTTTGAACATGGATCTTCTATGACTATCACCAATTCACCTTACTTTTATTTATTGCTTGTATTTGATAACAAGATCAAAATTCAAAACCAAAAACCCTTTCCCTTTAAGCTTTTCTAGAGAACATTCCCCTCTTAAAGACTATTTTGAGGTAAAAATTATTCATTAAACTATTTTCCAAGCTTGGTGACATTCTAATTTGTTTCTAATCCAAATGGAAGTGTAACAATTCATTAGACTATTTTCCAAGCTTAGTGGTATCCAAATTTGTTTCTAACCTAAACGGGATTGCTCTAATGGAATTAGCACAACTATGACGTAAGCATGGCAATGATTTCAACATAACATACATAACCACCAATTTATTGGTGCAATAAATTAATAAGCTAACTCAAACATATACAAATGCATACATTGATGTTGTTCCATCTCATATTGTATGAAGTTCCACATTATGATTTTCATCATATTGGTGGAGTTTGTTGTTGGTACCTTGAATCTTTTGATGGATTTGGGGGGATACACCTTCATGGAGCCTCTTCTCTTCTTGTTCGATGGTCATGGTTGATGATCATGTCATGGTTTTGGTGCTAATTACATGCCCTTTCGCTTGATGGATCACTCTCTTAACATATGAATGCTTGATGTTTCATGTATTATCTTCTTCTTGGAACATCCTAGTGATCTTGCATGATGGTGATGTTACATTATTGATGTCATTAGGAAGGTGTGTTTTACATGGTCCTCTTATGTTGAATGTGTGGTGGGTGGCATACTTGATGTTTGATGGAATTGACACTTTCTTATGTCTCCTCCTATGATGTTATTGATGTATGGTGATGCATGTTCTATTGGTGGGATTTTTCTAGGTGATATAACATTGTGATATTAGACATCACCTAGGGGGAAATGTGTTTGATGATGTTAGTACCCTTGTTGATGTACTTTTTCCTAAGTTTGAGTTGGGGGGGTTACTACATGTTTCTTTGGTGATCTAGCCTTTTCCTAAGGTTAGATGATGTATTGTTGTTGTATTAGTCCTTTGATGGTGGTGTGTCATATGTTCAAGCATAGGTAGAGCTTATATTGTGTTGTTATGTTGGTATCATAGTGGGGTTTTTCTAGAGAGAACAACTTATGTTTACATGGCACAACACTTTGATGGAGTGTACCCCCTCATTAGCACACATGCTCATGTTGATTTAATCATTCAATGACTATTTGGAGGTGGACTATGGTTATGCTTGGAGGTGGACTATGATTATATAATAGCATTAACCTTCGTGCACACATGTTGAGGTTGATTTAACCATTAAATGGTTAATTTTATCATTTTTATCTAGGTGAAGGTTAATTACTTGGGAACCCTACTTCACTGACTTGTTTTCACACATGGATGAGGCTTGTTGGAGGTTTAATGGAGCATTTCCCTCTTTGGTACATATTTCAAGGCATATGGAGGAATATTGTATTATTTGTTAATGAGGAGTGTAACAACCTTTGCACACTTCTATAGGGCATCTTCCTCTTATGCACATGGTTTGGGGAAATCAGTTGATTGTTTGGAAAACACACATGGTTTTGGCACATGCATTGATGAGGTTAACCACCATTAACACTCCTCCCTAAGACACACTGCATGTGGCTAATATTTGATTGGTTATGGGTGGGTAGAAGTGGTCCAAGGCACTTTATCCTAGGGTGCATCTCTTCAAGGATACCATTTTATATTACTGGTGGCTTGAAGTGGTCCAAGGCACTTAATCCTAGGGTGCATCTCTTCGATGATACCATTTTATATTATTGGTGGTTTGAAGTGGTCCATTTCACATTATTGGAGGGCACACTCATGTGGATTTGGTTGAAGATTCATTAATTGACACGGTTGTTGACTCCTTCCTTGCACAAGTCTTGAGAAGTTGTAACTAGGCTTGAAGATTATTTATTTATGTATTGAGGTAGTTGCACATTGTAGAAAGAGCCCATGATGAATATTTCTATTTTAAGAAGTTTTTGAATAGCTTTAGACTTACTCCTCTTATGGAATTCTCCATCTAGTTGTCATCTTGCACACTTATCCGTGGATTGGTTAGAATGCCCTACTTTGAAATTGAACACACTTGTGGATTGGTTGTACTCTTTCCCATGCATCTTGTGGACCAATTATTATTTTGGGATGGTGGTTATGGAGCACTCTCTTATGGGATATTATTGATTTGTTTCTCCACTCATGCAACTTCAAAGGAGTTTTCTAGGTGGACCTTGAGCACATTCTCCTATTTCAGAGATATTTTATTGTATTTTTGTATGCATGCAACTTGGAGGGTGCATTGTATGTGGACCATTTAGCATCTTGACATGGTAAAATATATATTTTAGGTGATGTGCCCTCTCTTCGATATTTATATTATATTGATGGAGCAACCTCTCTTGGAAAAGATGGAGGCCACGTGATCCACTTGACATGTTCAACATGATATGGATGAGATCTAACTACTCCATTATTTTATTATTTCTTTGATTTGTCATGGAGTTAGTTAGAAACTAATGTATTTTATTTAGCGAGAGATAAAGCTACATTTATAAAAGAGGAGCTTTCTCTCCATTTTTGGTAATGCGAGGAAGGAGAATATTGTGAGATTGAGAAGTGATTGGAGATTGGAGATGATGATGTATGGAGTTCCCCTGTATACCATTCTTGAAAACTAATGAAGAAGTGAGATATTGATCTACTTTGTCATGTGGTCTTGTTATGCTTTTCAATTTTATTGTTAATCATGTGGAGGAAGTCTCTTGCTATCATTTAAATTTGAAGGCCTATTAATGAAATTGTTTTCATTTAGGAGTAAAGCAATGTGAGGAGGTTCTCCCTCTTGATGTACTTGTTGTTATAATTCTATTTTATTTCCCTTCATCTAATAAACTAGTTTCCAAAATAGAACTATAATTCAACTAGATATAAGAGCACTTTAAAATTTAATTGATGAGTAACACCCCTAGCTCTCCGAGATTAAGTTTCGACACATTAGTTTTCAACAAATGATTAAGGGTAAATTATATCAAATTATACCCTTTTTACCTTAAGTACACACCTTAATGATGAATGTATAAAATATGTCCTTCATCGATTAATTGGTGGAATGTGGTAAACTAGCCCTTTCTATAATATGGCCTACCTCTAAGTAATTGATTATGAAACACTAGTTCTTTCATTCATGCAATGTTTCATGATTTCATTACCCCAATAGATTGGTAGGCACTTGTCACATAATTGTGATTTCCTTGTTTCCTTCATCCTCCTTTCCTTTCTCTCATATATCCCTTACCCCATTTCCATTTTCTTATGCTATACTGCAACAATTGTTTTATCAAGGTTGACTCTTCATTTTCACGTTGAGCCCCCACTCCATAGCCTTGATCATCCTACTTTTAAGGAAGCATCCCTTGCGTTGGAGAAGAGTTAAACTAAAGTGTGGGGAAGAGTTGTTGAGGTGACAATGGGAAGCCTTCCTGAGTTACACAAAGCTAACAACTTGGTGCTTGGGACTTCACACTTTTGTGGGTGCTAGATTTTGTTGTTGTAACAAATGCTATAATTTTATCAATGAACTCAACACCAAATTGTTTTCAATTGAATTCAATTGTACAAGATATGAACAACATGAAGCTTGATATAATTCCAAAGAATAACGACCATCAACTATTCAACTAACCAACCCCTTTACAACATGCCAAAGAGGTGGTTCAACGGTGAACACAATGACATGTCAATCCACCCACCAAGGTTCAACTCTCCATAAGATATGAATAAGTAGTTGGGACCATTTATAGTCCTGGTAAATTTAATGGAACAATACCCTCTTTAGCAGTAGCTTAGCTTAAAGGAAACACTTGTATTAATGGTTCATCCCTCGAGGGTCATTTGGAATATGTAAGTGGCCCTCTTGTGGTGCTTGATCTCTTCAGTCCAATTGTAATTCCTTTAGGTTGGTTGTAATGTTTTTGTCAAGTTTAAATAAAGCATTGATCTGAAGACTTCCTCATTATGGACAACAACTTCATCCACTATGTTTTCACTAATTTCAACAACCACTGTGGACATTTGTGTTGTGTATGTTGAAAACCCTCTTGTCAACATTGTTCTCGACAAAGAATCCCTTATCGATGACATTTTCTCAATGACGCCCTTAGTGATAACCTTTGTGTCAACAACCCTTTTTTCAACAACTCACTTATCACCAACACTCTCGTTGATAGCCCTCTTGTCAACATCCCCCTTGTTAGCGATCATGCTGCAATGACACTGGTGATCCTCCCATCGACAACCTTCTTCCAACCTTTCCCATCCAAACTACTTTAGCAACCCATAGTTGTGTGTACCAACCCAAGATTGGGGTATGCAGTGCCCCTCGCAAGGTCCAAGGGGTAGCACCCCTAGTATCTACCCATAGAGTCTCTACATCATTTCATGCATCAATTTTCCATTATGCATACACTTTAAACGTAGTTACCAACTTGATGAGAACCCTCCAGAACTCTCATTTTTTTAGAGGTCACATCTAGTGGTTATTTTTACTCGTCTTTCAAAAGGTAGTGTCATTTGTGGCACCATTTTTATTGAGGTACTTTTTTGACATTTTGAATCTTCTTATCTATAAAGTATCAACATTTTCTTTTCAAATGTTGTTTTTAAAATTTTTAAATTTTTTTGTCTAAAATGCCTTTTTTTCTTATTTTTCTAAATTTGTTTTTCAATGTTATAAAACAAAATTCTAAAATGTCATATCTAACAATATTAAAAATGCTATATATCATTTATTTTTTTAAGTTATGATTTTTATCTAAATATCTGCTATTAATAATTGGTGCCATACATTTTTAATACAATGTAAAATATTGTTTTTAAACAATTTTTTAGTTTTACTTCAATACATCACTAACAGTTGTAGCTAAATAACAATACTTTTAAATGTTTAGCAAAAAAAATATGTTTACAAGTTAGATATAATGAAAAACATACACATTTTGGAATGTTTTTTCTTTTAACGTTATCTCAAATAAAACATTTTTATGGCCACAATTGAACAAAAAAAGAAAGAAAGAAAAAAAAACATTTTAAAACAATTTTTATATATTTTAATACAAAATTAAGAAAAAAAATCGTATTTATTTATTTATTAAGAAAAAATGGAAAAAAGAAAAGAAAATACACTTCAAAAAAAAAACTAAAGTATGTCAATTGGGTTTAGCCTGAGTGGTTTGTGTTGAGGGGTGTTTCCCCCCCACCCAAGTTCAGTTCTCGCAAGTGACATGTTTGGCTCTTAAATGAGCACATTATCAAAAAAGCCTCGGTTTTCTATAAAATCTGGTTTACCCTAGGTACCATCCTCGAAATATGTTATATTTACAAGTATTTATAAGCTGAGGAGGCTCTTCGAATTTCAAATCTAGAATTCAAACATACTCTAAGCATCTAAAAAATCTAATTACGGAAAAAAAAAAATGAGGGTCCTATCAGGAATCTTATCCGACGTTGTCTACTCATTTATCCTTATTTACGTCAATCAAAATCAAAGTCCTCGTTGGATGTGTCTATTACTACATTATGTTGATGACATTCCATATCTATAATCATTTTTTCAAAGTTCCAATCACTTTCGAAACCTAAGATGGGGTCCAACTGAGCATCTTGCATAGTGTTGTCACTTGTCATTTTGTCGTGTACTGATATTTGTTTTGAAGATTCTCCTCTTTCATAATTTCAAGGTGGTCCTTGATCTCCATCATATTTCTTAGCTTTTTCATTCAATTCTTTCTGCTTCTTTATCGACCATCACTTGTGGATGAGCTAATGGATCTACTACCCAACTTTGGATGGAATCTTGTATCACTCTGATTTGTGACAAACTTTGTACAACAAATTCTACTCCACTCAAGTCAATGTAACACATGGAGATAGTGATGACATTGTCGATCCATTGTATATAGTGATCATTTAGTGGAGGCATTTCATACTTTAACCATTCGATGTAGAAGACGACCTTTGAACATGACCTTGAAACTAATAACAAATTTACAAACAAAAGTACATCTTCATTCCACTTACCGGATCTAATAAAAAAAGTTATTAGTGATTCTTAATTTATGAACAAACTACAAGTGGGAATAATAGTTAAAAACATACTACATAATTCTTCAAGTATAGCCCTTTTTTCCACTACTAGTTTATAGGAAATTCTCTTAGCCATCATTCATATTTCTCCATTAATTCTTCATTACCTACCAATGACGAGCTTTTGCAATATTGATTGGTTTTGACTCTTGATCTTCATCTGACAACATTTGATCAAAAGAATTTAAGAATTCCAGTATCTCTCCACTTATACCAGTGTCCCATGGAGGAGAGTTTCTTAAATATTCTAGACTTCTTAAATAAGTTTGACAAGAGGCTTGGATCTGCTTCTTTTGACATAAAACTTCTCTAATTTCCCAATCAACAAAAGGGGTTATAATTACAAACATTGGAAAGGTATGATCCCATTCATTTTGATGATCGGAGCTTTGCAGGAATGCAACTTCAACTTCTTCTTTTAAATCAGGAATTAGAAAATAGCCTAACATAGCACTGATTGGCCTTGCAATTAGCGTTGACTAGCCTTGCAATTGGAATGTCTGCTAAATCTAGAAATTTAGTTGTGGAATACAAGTAATGAGAAAAATCTATACAACCAATAAGAACATGACAATGCAGAGTCGACATCAAATTTATTATCCCTTTGGTCCAAACATGTTCTCTACACCAAACATTATCAAGATTATGGAATAATACTTTAAGTTGCATACTCTAACCCATGGGATATAACTTGCACAAATCATTGGGCAACTGGAAATTAGAAGCAACATTTCTTGTTTTATATGCTTTGCAAATTTAACTATTTATTTATGAAAAAGGTTAATGTACCAACATGACAATATTGAGCATGTTAAAACTAGTACATCATCATTAATAAATGTGCGACAAACATACTAAATCCAAACACTAATAATCATCACATATCACATATAGATGTATAACCTAAGTTATATACAAGAAGTGTTCAGATACACTATGTATATGATATAGTTGCTCATGTTATACAAGTACAAATGAGGCTTAAGCCTTTTCATAAATAGGTGTTAAGGTCATTTATGACGTGTACCCTAATCCAGAGTGTGATACCCCTAGGAGGCACCCACTCACACTAATGTGCTCCGCAACTGACCACTAAGGGTGTAAAATACATGACATACAAAGGCAATTAGGGCCACAAGTTAAGAATAGCCAATATATTTCCAACATCCCATGTTAAGATTCACTTAGAGACACAATAAGGAAATTTGGCTTTAAAAAAATATGGAACCCAATAAATATTACATCTTGACATCCCCCCTTAATATACAGTTGAGATAAGATGTGGTAAAAAATGGTCAAACAAACATTACAATAACCCCTCCTTAATGTTTAATTGGGTGGGGGATACAATAATGAATAATGCTAATGACAACAAATTGATCACGATGAGGTGCAAACAAGCTCTCAATGGAGATTAGTCCATCTACAAAATGGTGGCCTCCAAAACACTTTCACGTAATCCTTTTCGAAAAATAGTGAAGCAACCATAAGTTTAAATAGAAAGTCCCACATCCAAATTGTAGCCTCTAAAACACCTTCACATGAATCTTTTCAAAAAAAAGTGAAGCAAACATAATTTTAGAGGAGCATTTGCACAAGTGGCCATAGTAAGCACTAAAATCCACAATGTTGCCAAAGAACAATTGCCAAAAATTGACATAACAGATGGCAGAGTCTCAAGACCATGCTCTCATGTTGGCCAATAAGTAAACCAAGAACCCAATCATGCTCTCATGAGAATCAATAGGCTCCAAAAATACTCCAAACATTACATGTGACAAGATGGCCCTCCCATCATAAAAGCATCTTTCACTCACATGTGTAAAAAGGGGACCTAGAAGAGTGATTTCCATAAAAAAAGACTATCAAATGTAGAGATTGTTGTTATTGGGAAGAAATCAAAGAGAGCGATGAGAACTGTATGATTATAAAGTCAACAATGCAAGTTGATATGAATTCCTTAAACAAGTTCTCAAATGTCACCATGGCGATCCATCAATCCAACCACATTAAGTCCTATAGTCGATGATAAGCATTGTATGATCATAAAGTCAACAACACAAGTTGATATGAAGTCCTTAAACAAGTTCTCAAATGCCACCATGGAAATCCATAAATTCAACCACATTAAGTCATATAGTCGTTATCAATCTGAGAGTTTTCCTTCGACACCTTTTCTTCAAAGATCTATAAGAAAAACTACTAGCATACCAATAGGAATTTCAATTCCATCATGAAGAGTGAGATTTCATTTCATCACAATGATTAGGGTGCATATACAACTTAGATGTGGATGGAAATTAATTTGGCATTGGTTCAAGATAAGGTGCAATATGTGGTTCATGTGACTCAATAGTAGAAGAATTGTCTTAAGAATCAAATTCAAGCTCTAACATATTATCAATATACAAATCAATAGATGGTGCAACATATAGTTTATACAAATTAGTAGTAAAAAGATCAAGGAAACTTGCATATGGTGATGAAGTCTCAAAATACCGAAGCCTTGATTTGATTAGTCTCATCCTAAGAACAATAGGCGTGGCAATTTCTTTTCCATGCTTACCAAGTCCACCGTTGTATAACCCATCTATCAAATTAACCTAGAGCTAATGCCTTAAGTATGTTTCTCAAAATTAGGAGGCGACGATCGATGTGTAGCCACTAGTGAATGAGAAGATGCATCGAAATAATAAACTACCTTCTTACAACAAATCAATTGCTTCTTATCTCTCTTGTATTTCAAAATCACCAATGTTAGGAGAAGATAATTCGAGATGGCCATTGATGCAAGAGTAGATGAAAAATTAGATACAACAAAAGAAGAAAAAAATTATAATTTGTGAATGCATTCCTCTAATGTACCTTTAATAGTGCATAATTCACTTACTTAACATATAAGGCCCTAATTGAACTGTGGAAAATCATGGATGGACTTCTCTTCTAACTAGTGATGAAGCTTAGAAATAAGGTCCTCGCAGAACTTGATGTTATCACAAAGTCAGAGATTAAGTTCCTACAATGAAATAATATGGTTCTAGTTAGTAAGACCCAAATTAGCATCCCACTATTGAGTAATAATATCTCATTCATTGGCTTGAATTTTATGCAAGAAAGCAACCTCATTATCAAGTTGAGAATTAGAGTCTTGCAGAGAAGCATGTTCTTGTTCATCATCAAAGTCATCCAATATAATGGAAATAAATATAGGTATTCTTCTATAGGTCAATATGGTGGGAAAAAGATATAGAATGTATGAGAAGGTTTCATTGTGTATGATCCGTAAATGGAAGGCTTATAGCCTATCAGTCTCACCAACATGGAACCCTCTCCAACAACTATAATTTATTCTCTCTTTAGATAATCAGAAAGACTCAACTAAACAACTACGAGTTGATTCGACCCAACGATTGGCCATTCGATCACCCAAGTCGAGTCGACCAAATGAAGAGGAAGTCGACTACCCAAAATTCGAGATGGAAGTTGCGTCGGAGACCGAGTCAAAGTCTATCAGATGAAAGACAAGTCGAATATCTGCAAGTTAGGTTGACTGAATGTCCAGTTGACCAAGGGATGTGAATCGGCCAAATGAAGAGGATGAATTCAAACTGAGAGGAAGTTGCGTCGTTTGCAAATGAATTCATCCAAATTTCAAAGGAATAATTTGATTTGACAGAATGAGCCAACCAACGGTATAAAAAAATAGCTAAAGGGTGAATTCAAAAACTAGCAATTAAGGGAAAACCTTTGAAGGTCGTATTTGGAAACCAACAGTGTGGAAAAACATTTAGAGGGTGATTTTGGTAACCCACAACAAACAAAAATGTCCAGGGGAGATTTTGGTAACCCACGACAAACAAAAAACATTTGGAAATTGAGTTCAATATCCAACAACAGAGGAAAACATCTGGGGTGAAATTGGTAGCGAACGAAATTATAAAAACGTGTATATGGTTCATGGGTAGCTAATAAACACCCAGACAACCCCATATTTTGAAGTATGATATGTATATGATTTATGTGAAAAGAAAAACACCCCAACAAAGTCAAGAATGTGAGGCACGACCTACAAACAACTTGTGGACACTGGGTAGCGGCAAACCCAACTCTGGGAATGAGAGAAAAGCCCCAATGACTCCTAAAATGAAATTAGAAACCCCCAAGTAAGTAGCAACGACTTGGGAAGGAGGGTTGTCAATTTCCAACTTTAGAATGAATGTACGGGCATGGTTAAAGAACGATTGGTTTGGCTTATTGGCTCATTGGAATTGTATCTAAGGAAGGACGACCTCGAAAAATAACTAGCACATATTTATCTTTGCTAAACGATATACAAACCACCATTAAATTACATTGCACACCAAATAAATTACCATTCAGAGACAACGCATCCATAGACAATAATCACACATAAACTCAAAGTTTACCCTAGAAACCCAAACGGGAAAACCAACATTCTTTTGGCTTCAACCAGGCTCTTTATTATTCAACAAAGGGAAAGTTATATGCTCTCTAGTTCATCTATATGCTCCTTAGTGACATTCTGGCAACCTCTTTACACCATTCTCAGCCAAAGAACCCCTTTGTCATTGTGGGGAAACATGATATAGAAGACTGAGTCAACTAGGAGGATAGCTGGAAGGTCAGGTGTCCCTAACGCTTTAGCTTCTCTTCAATGCATTTCTCCTTTTCTTTCTTTGTTTATCTTTTCTCCAATGTGGAAAAGGTCCCATGAAAGTCTCATTTTTCCTTTACATACAACAATATACTACCCAACTTTACATATATTACATACAAAATTGGACATGTATCGTGATGGCATGGGGCCCTTCACCTCAACAATTTGATATCCTTCTTCATTCATAGCCTTAAACTTTGCATGTGTTGATCATCTTAGAGCCTGTGCCGATATCCAATTGTTCTTGTCGGATATGATTTCAATCACACCTCCCCATTGGGAGGCTTTTGGTCCCCAAAAGTTGCCAAGGATAGATGAGGGAACTTCCTTGCAATCTGGTTCCCCTCATACCACTTCGCTTTCCTTGTAGTATGTCCCTTGAGACCAATCTGCCACATTTGTTGTTGTCCTCTACGAGTTGTCTGCTCCTTGTGTTGTAGAACTATGTCTCCCTTCAACTCCTTAAGACCATGAGGTGCAAGGTCTTCCATAGTAGGAAGAACTTGATCTTCTTCCTCCTCATCTAGCTTGGAAGGTTCAAACAACTTCAAATTTTCCATGTTCACCACTAAGATGATTTCCATAAGTTTTAGCGTGAGAGCATTCTCATTCACTTGGTCAATGATATCAAATGGTCCATATCTAATGGGATTGAGTTTATTTGTTGTTCTTGCAGTTGTTCCTTACAGACCTAGAGCCACACCTTATCTCCAACACATAATTTGTGATCCTCCCTATGTTGATCATGTCTAGCTTTTTACAAATGTTGGCTCTTCTTGAACTACTCCTGAACCCTTATATGTATCTGCTTGATCTTGTCCACGAATGAGCTTGCCTTCTGTTCTTTTCCTTTAAGCCTTGATTCTTCCTTCTGTTATCCATACACGATATCAAATGGTGAAGGAGGTAAATAACAAAAACAATTCTCGAAAGGAGACTTATTGGTGGAAGAATGAAGTTCTCTATTGTAGGAGTGTTGAATGTAGACTAGTTGCTCATCCCAATTCTTTGGATGTTTGTTGTTGTAACCTCTCAACAATTGCACCAACATCCTGTTAACAACCTTGGTTTGTCCATCAGTCTGAGGATGGAAAGAAGTGGAGTACTTCAACTTGGTATCCATTCTCTCCCAAATTTATCTCCAAAATATGCCCAAGAACTTGTTGTCCCGATCTGATATGATGGAGGTTGGCAATATGAAATGTACCCATACATGGTTGAAGAATAGTTCAATTGCCTCTTGTCCAAAGATTGTCTTCTTATTGGGAATGAGCACACACATTTTGTTGAATTTTTCTACCACAGTGAACAAGTAGTCATGTCCTCTACAAGTCATAGGAAACCCCCCAACAAAATCCATGGAGATGCTCTCCCAAGGTCTACTTGGTACTGGAAATGGCATGTACAAGCCAAGTTTTTGGTTCCTTGGCTTGCAAGTGTTGTAAATAACACATCCTCTAAAAGCGTTTCTGTCTACTCCTGCATCTTCGACCAATACACATACAACTACAAATTCCCCAATGTCTTTGTCATGAAAAAGTTCCCCAAAACTCTAGAAGTGTGTGCTTATCTCTTCAATTGAACTCTTCTATCCCAGGGTATGCATCGTTTGTCCATCTTGTATAACATCCCATATTGGAGGTGGTATTTGTTTCCTTCCATGACAGTGACCGACCTCTCCTTCAGCTACTTGTATTCTCCTCTAAAATATTCATCTCCCTCATAATCTTCACTTAGAAGTTCATGAGTGAAAGAATCAAGCTGCATTATCAATCCAATTGCTGCAATATTCTTTAGTGGTGGTCAAGAGAGCATGTCTTCTAGTCTATTCATGGTTCCTTTCTTGTACTTAATTAGTAAATCGAATTGTTGCAAGAAACCTAACCACTTGCAATGCATCACCTGCTGCATCTTGTTTTGATTATGTAGATACTAAAGGGGTTGATGATCCATTTGTATGATGATCTCTTTCCCCAAGAGGTAATGCTTCCACTTCTTCATTGATTGTGCAATCACAAAGAGCTCCTTATCATATGTGGGGTAGTGAAGTACTACTCCATGAAACAACTCTGAATGGTAGCACACATGCCTTCTCCTTGCATGAGTACTGCTCCTAATGCATACCCACTAGCATCCATCTCTAGTTGAAAATGTTGTTGTAAATTCAACATGGCTAAGATTGGAGAATCATTGATTTTCTTCTTCAAGTCTTCAAATGGTCTTTGCTATGTCTTACCCCATTGAAATTTATTTCCTTTAGTGGTTACAAAATGCAATGGCATTACTATTCTAGAGAAGTTTACAATGAATTTCCTCAAATATTGAGCTACTCCCATGAAACTTATGACCTCTGTCACGTTAGTGGTAATATGCACTTGGTTGATTGTTGCAATCTTCTTCAGATATACTCTCAACTCTCCTCCTCCAATCATGTGTCCAAGATATATCAAGGAAGTATTTCCAAACTCACACTTCTGAAAGTTGGAAGTCAATTGATTCTTATTCAAGGTCTCTAGTACATGTATCACACATGAGAAGTGATCTTTCCAAGTATTGCTAAAGATTAGTATGCCATCCATATATACTATTACAAAAGAATCAATGAAGGGATGTAGCACATTATTCGTGAGTCTCATAAACGTTGCAGGTGCATTGCATAATCCAAAAGGAATTACTAACCACTCGTACAAACCTTGTCTTGTTTTGAATGTTGTCTTCCACATATTTTCTGTTATGATCCTCACTTGGTCGTACCCTAATTTGAGGTCCAACGTAGTGAATAATTCGTCTTGCTACGATTTAACCAAAAAGTCGTCAATCCTTGGAAAAGGATATCTATTCTTGATGGTGATCTTATTCAAGGCACGTTAGTCAATGCACATTCTCCAACTTCCATATTTCTTTGGCACCATGATGATGGGTGAACTATAAGGTGATGTATTGGGTCTGATGACTCCCTAGTCCAACAACTTCTACAACTACTTATTTATTTCATCCGCTTCAATGAAACGCTGCCTATATAGTCCAATGTTAGGCAGTGGTGACTCTGGCAACAACTGAATCTTGTGTTCAACCTCTCTCTTGGGTGGTAGTCCCTGAGGCTCTTGAAACACTTCCTTGTAGGATTCAATCAATTGTTGTAGTTGTTGACATTGTTAGCCACAACATCCTTTCAAGGATGCCTTCATCTTCAAATCATTTCCTTCTCCTTGTTGCTTTCCTTCTCTCATGTGCAAAAAGACAAGCTTCTTTGTATTGCCCATGATTCTTCTTGCTTGATGATCACTTATCAAAGAGAGCTTATCTTTGTCCTTGTGTGCATTTATGGCATAGGATTTTCCATCCTTGACTAGCCTATGTTGGTTTTCTCTCCTTCTGAAAATGGAATCCCTTACGTACAAGTATGGACTTCCCAAGATGACTCCACATATATCTAGAGGGGCCACATATGCAACTACTTTATCAACAAAGTTTTTATTGATGGAAAACTTAAATTTGCATTGCTTGCTCACTTTCAATTCCACATATTGACTTACCTAACGTAGGCGGCATGGATGTAGATGATCTTCAGTCTCCAGACCAAGCCTCTCAACCAGTTGAGTAGATATCAAGTTGGATTGTGAACCAGAATCCAACAAACAATCCACCTTGTTCTGCTTCATGTGGATTTTAGTGCAGAAGAGTTCAAACATCGCCTTCTCCTCCTTGCGAATGAAACGAACTAATGCTACCTCTTTTTGAAGATTAGTGCAATTAATATTCCCTTCCAATTTTGAGGTGTTATCCAAATGTTATTTTGCATCCACTAATATCAATGGTTTCTTCTTCTTTTTCTGGAAATATTTGGGGCACTTCTCAAGGTGTAACTTCAAACAATTCTCCTTGGTGTGTCCTTTTTTATTACAACCTTTACATTTTTGGGAAGAAAGTGTTTCTTCTTTTGTTGCAGCCAAAATATTCTTCCCATTCCACCTCTTATTGTTGATCTTCTTCTTTTGTTTCTCTTGTCTCTCTACTTGCTTGTGCATACTTGCTTGTTGCTTTTGCTTGTCTCCCTCGAGGTATTGTGCTTGAATACTGACCTCATCAATTTACTTTGGTATAAACAACATCATTTGTCTACGAATCCGAGGTAGAAATGCCCCCAAATACTTGACTAACATGTCTGGACTTTTGAGAGAGACTCCCATCTTAATCGCTCTCTTCGTGAACTCAGTCGTGAACTCTTGCATTGATTGTTATTCTCTTTGTCTGAAGTAATTCCATTCTATTTGTTGGTGTTTCTAATATCCTATTAGATAAAACTGGGATTTGATCATGTCCTTGAACACCTCCCAATAAGTCACAGGTGGCTCATTTCCTAGTGCTCAACTTACTGCATTACTCTCCCACCATGTCAAAGCATGGCCTTCAAGCTTCAACTGAGCAAAAACAATATTTTGTTTTCTAGTTACTTCATGCATGCTAAAGTATACTTCCATATGTTGTAGCCATTGGTTTAGCCTAATAGCATCCACTTCATTGGTATATGGCTTAATTTCCACCTTGCCCTATACAAAAAATGTACATGTGTCTTACTATAGTTGCATTCTCCCATTGTTGGCTCAGTCTTATGCTTTGTCTCTTGCTTATTTTCTTCCTTCTTGGGGCGTTCAGGACAAGCCTCTGTTGATGGTGTTTTCCTGCACTTCACTGCTAATAATTATGACACCATCGATGTCAAGGTGGCCAAAATCTGCTCAAATCGATCCAACCTGACCCTGAGATCTTCTCCCTCTTCTCCTCCATAATGTTCTTGTGACATTCTTGATGCTCTACTTCACTCTAGCCCTAGAAACAACTATTGTCCATGTCTTTTATAGTCACTGTGAGTACTTACCATACATGTTTCACTAAATGCATTCGAACTTCTTCTCTAATACCATCTGATCCTTAAAAAAAATTCTTATATCCTATTTGTATCACCTACACAAAACCCTCTTCAACACCTATAATTTATGCTCTCTTTAGATAATGGGAAAGACTCGACCAACCATGCCATGAGTCAAGTCAGCCCAACGACTGGCCAGTGGATCACCAAAGTTGAGTCAACCAAATGAAGAGGAAGTTGACTACCCAAAAGTCGAGATGTAAGTCACGTCAGAGACTGAGTCGAAGTCGATTGGATGAAAGGAAAGTAGGTTATCTACAACTCGGGTCGACTAAATGTCCAATCGATCAAGGGATGCAAATTGGCCAAATGAAGAGTACCCAATTGAACCAAGAGGAAGTCGAGTCATTTGCAAATGAATTCGACCAAATGTCGAAGGAACAATTTAACATGACGAAATGAGCCAAAGATAGCTAAAGGGAGAATTCAATGACCAAATATGAAGGGAAAACCTATGAAGGTCGGATTTGGCAACCAACAGTGTGGGAAAACATTTGGAGGGCGATTTTGGTAACCCATGGAAAATAGAAACATCCAGGGGCGATTTTGGTAACCCGAGACAAATAAAAAATGTTTGGAAGTCAAGTTCGATATCCAACAACAAAGAAAAACGTCTAGGGAAACATTGGTAGCAGACAAAATTGTAAAAATGTGTATATGTTTCATGGGTAGCTAATAAATGCCCAGAAATGGACAACTTGTGGATATCGACTAGCAACAAACCCGACTCTGGGAGTGAGAGAAAATCCCCAACTAATCTTAAGATGAAATTAGAAACCCCCAAGTAAATAGCAATGGCTCGGGAAGGAGGGTTGTCAATTTCCAACTTCAAAATGAATGTACGAGCATGGTTAAAGAACGGTTGGTCTAGCTTATTGGATCACGATAACCGTATTTGAGGAAGGACGGGCTCGAAAAATAATTGGCACATATTTATCTTTGCTAAACAAAACATAGATCGCCATTAAATTACATTGTACACCAAATAAATTACCATTCATAGACAACGAATCCACACATAAAATCATAGTTTACCTTGGAAACCCAAATGGGAAAACCAATATTCTTTTGGCTTCACCCAGGCTCTTTATTATTCATTAATGGGAAAGTTACAGGCTCTCTAGTTCATCTCTATGCTCCTGAATGGAATATGGGCAACCTCTTTACGTCATTCTCAACCAAAGAACCCCTTTCTCGTTGTGGGGAAACATGATATACAAGACTAAATTGATTGGAAGGATAGTTGGAAGGTTAAGCATCCCCAACGCTTCAGTTTATCTTTAGTCCATTTCTCCTTCTTTTCTTTGTTTGTTTGTCTTTTCTCCCACGTAGAAAAGGTCTCACGAAAGTCTAATTATTTCTCTACATACAACAATATACTACCTGACTTTGCATATATTACATACAAAATTGGACATCAATCATGATGGCAAGGGGTTGTTCACGCCAACAAGTTGATCTCCTTCTTCATTTGTAGCCTTAATCTTTTCATGCGTTGATCATCTTAAATTCTGTGCCGATAACCAATTGTTCTTGTCAAATCTGATTTGGATCAGAGTAAGGCCGCCACAAAAAATATGTTCCCCTTCTTCAAAACAATAATGCCTCCCCAATAGAAAAGGTGGTGCCCAAAAGATAACCTTTAGAAAAAATATTTCCTCACAAAAGAAAAAAAAAATTAAGAGAAGTAACAAAGTTACTTTTTAATATTTCACATTTTAACTCACATTTATTTTAAAAACCACATGCCTCACGTCCAAATTACCAAAGATTTGAATTGGAGATGCATCAATAACTATTCTTTCAATTACCTTATGAAGCACGACAATTAAATCTATGAAAGGGGAGAAGACTTGTTTACAATACAATTTATAGTTTTACATTAACAAAATGGGTGTTTTTGGAAGGTTGACTTCTAGAGGTCATATATCCTTTACAATTGTTCAAAATCCTTGTTGTGACCACTTTCTAGAAATATTTTGAAATTTTGGTTCAAATGGGATTACTAGACAATAGTATATACTTGTTTCACGACATATTACTATTTTACACATCTAGAGGGAGGTTATAAAAGGTCAAGTTTCAAAGACCATATCTCCCTAAATACTACTCAAAACCTCTATTATGATTCCATTTTGGAAAGCTCTCTAATATTTTGTTCAAGTCAAGAAGTTTCACATTAATATGAGATTTGTATCTTAAGATAATGTTGTCATCAAAATCTACAGACCCATTTTACATGCTTATTTTCAAATCATTCATCCATACTCATAGTTTCGTGCATATATTCCACAAATATTACATTGTAATAGTTTTATTCAATACATGAGCAAAGTTCTAATAACATGGTAGAAATGGTAAGGCATTGTTCATTAATATGTAATAAACATACTAAAACCAAACACTAATAATAATCACTCATACAAATATAACCCAAAATAAAATAATTGTTTGGGTACAATAAGTACCCCTTAAGTTAATATCATAAATGGTGTAGTTTCACAAGTGAGACAAGTACAAATAAGGATCATGCTTTTTTATAAATAGTTTTTAGGGACATATATGATGTGGATCCTAGCCCAAGGTGTGGTATCTCAAAGAGGCATTCACTCACACCACTTTGGTCCACAACTAAACATTAAGGGTGGATATTACATGACATATAAGGGTCATTAGGGTCACAAGTCGATCTTATTGAACATATCTCCAACAAAACATTGACAATGTGTAACTAGGTTGCAATGTCAAAACTAAACGATTAAGAATATTATCACATCCAAAGACATAATTACAATTCACCACTTTGATCAACACTAAATTTTCTCATTGCACTGTGCATCCTACACTAACAATTATGTGTTATTCTACACCTTCAATACACTGACCAAATCTATGAGTCTATACCTAGACAATTTTTTGGGTGAACTTTTCTTTAGCACAACTCCTCCGGTGATGGATTTAGTCGATCTCTTCCTTTTTTTAGGATAAATTTATTTTTAACACATTGTTGTGCACACTTTTTCATCCAATGATAATGTTCTATGAGTTTCATTACATCTTTCATGTCACACATTTTCTTAGAGGTAGATTCACGAAACGACTAACTATGCAACACAATTTAGGTATCTCAATCCTTAAGTCAAATACCCTTAATTGAGTGGCAAGTCAACCTTATTAAGGTGCTTAGCTCTTGAAATCATTAAAGCCAATTAATTAAAATACTTAAATCCATTTGACAAACTTATTTCACACACTTTTACCTTTTTATCCTTGATTGACCCTTCATATCCCTAAAACCTTAGTGGATTGAGTGTTTAGAGACCAAACCATCCCTAACCATGGGTTCTCCTAGATAATTGATAATTAAGGGATCCAAAACTAATTTAGTTAGGAAGAATTCGAGTATCCACGTGCCAGATAATGAAATTTTCTCCACAATTGACTCTAGAGTAGGGATATTCCTCAAACTAGTTAACCTAGCCCTTAAGCAATCAAATTGTGTGCTTATCTTCCCTAGTTCATGTACTTATTTGTTCTTGACCATTGATCCATGCTCCAAAAAGGAACTTATGGTACTTCCTTGTGTTATTTGTGCATTGATGCACATTCCCTTAAACTCTTGTGTGTTCCGATATGTTTCCTATAAATAACAACTTGATTTTTTTTACAAAATAGAGTAGAGAGACATAAGTCACAACCAAGTTTAAAAGGGTGGAAAATGCCTAAATTTTAGGTTGTACATTGCTAATGCAAGCTACAATTAAAGACTTGAGAGTTCTCTCAATGTAATGACCCCATGCACAAAAACTCTCTTGCTAAGAGAAGCATATGCATGCTTATGATATCATACCCTAAACCCAACCCTGGATATCAACAATATCTACTACTCAACCTATTATGGTGTCTTCTTTCTTATAATCTAACATATATTTGGATACCTAATCAAATCTTTTGAATACTAATTTAGTCATAAAGTTATTATCATTCCTTAATCAACATGCATTTTTCTTAGTTTTGCAAGTTATATACTTATCCTTGTTAATTAGTGGGTTAGTTGTGAGGATATTTGTTTTTCTAATGGTTTATTTAAAATGAAACTCTTGAAACCCTAAATTATATTATTACTATTTGAAATTTCTATTTCATTTAATTACATTAAATTTGAGGTGTTAGAAAATGGGAAATATTTTAACTTCGAATTCACAACTAGGAGAGCTAGTCTCATAATAACTAGGGATTTACACCATAAGAGTGGAAAGATTTAAAAACACTCAATGATTTACCGTGTAGTTTCTCATCATTGATATCTCATATTTTATTAGTATTACAAATGTAAGACACATTGTGATAGTTGATCCTAACACCTTAATACCATCTCACTCTAGGGTGTTCAACAAAACAATGATGTTGTCTTGCCTTCTTGTAGCAAAAGTAGTATCAATTGTAGACTATACTAATAAAATGGAAGAGGTCATTGTCCAAAAATTAGATAAGACAAGTTAAAATCACTAAAATTATGCATCCAAATTCGGCTATAGAATGCATTACTGTGATTGAAGCAAATCATAGTGGCCTTGCACTGTTGTCATGTGTTGAATTTGGACATTAGCTACTTTATGACATGTTCCTCGATGTGATAGAACATTGTTTCCTAGAGCATTATAAAAAATCTCCCTGAACTTCATCAAGCAAAAGTTTGACCTCATGAAAGGAATATTTTGGTCTCCCAACCTCGAGAAAAGTAGAAGTTTCCACTTCCATAATTGAAAATGAAATATTTGTCTCCCTCTTCCAAAATTAGAAAATTTGTGCATGCAAAAAGAATTCAATAAAGATGTATATGTCACACTAAATAAGGTTGTCGAATAGCATGATGGTCAATGGACTTAACAACTCTAAAACTCTTTATTACTTGTTAATTCCCTAATTCTTTTGATCAAACTTATTATCTCTTAGCCCTCATGTTTTGAATGGTCCTTGAGTCATCCTTAAGATACATCCAATAGTTTACCCATAACACTTGGAAGAGCTCTTTGTTTAGACTAGGGTGATGCCCTATGATGTGCATTTACTTTCTCCCATTCCCTCACTCATTTACTTCAAGGAATTTCCTTTGTTCTCTTCCCCCTTCACCTTCCCCTCTCCCATCACCTTGTATGTCCATCTCCATTAGCATCCCCTTCACCCCTCTTTCCTATCACTTGATACAATCCCCACCATTCCCTCTTAGATCTTGTTTCCCTCTTCATCTGCCCCCATTGTTGCTTTCACTATGCAACATAACTTATCCTTTAGCTAATCCCATGGAACTTGTTATTTATTCTCCTCCCTATTCCTTTTGGTTCTTATGTATCCTTGTCTCATGTGACTTTGTTAACTATAAAAGGATAAATTATTAACACACAATGACTAAGGAAGGTTATCTTGGCAGGAAGATTGGGCCAAAGATAAAGCAGGCATTCAAACTTCTTTGTTCCATTTTGAGTGTGCAAAAATAACAACCAAGAGGGAGATTGAGTTAACCACATAAATGACTCAAGAAATTCAATACAAAGTTCAAACAATCTGCAAATAAAATGACAAAACCATTGCAAAATAAACAAGCACATTGATGTTGTTTTCACCCCTACAAGTGCAAGTCAACAACCTTGAGCAAATTTTGGAAATATACTTTTGTAGATAGGAAAGCATGGTGAGGGGTCATGAGTGAATGTCAACCACAAACGAGGTGAATATTCTACTTCCAATGGCAACAAGTCCCCTTTTGAACAAACCGCAAGCGAGGAAGATGGCCTAGTCACCCCCTCCACTTGCAAAATGATGGCAATGTCCTCAAAATCGACAACAATGACATCACATAACAAGAGATATTTTCCCCAACTATCGCTAACTTTGTGAATATGTCCTTTGTCTTTGTGAATATGTAACTAGTAATTTTTCATGATATATGCTAAGTCCATATATGTATTGCAAGCAATCTCCAGTTCTTGTGGGAGTTTGTGTATACATTCTACAAAGTAATCATGTGCATGTGAGCTTGAGACTCGTCTATTAGATCCAAGTTCATGATCTCTCTAATATGTATGTAAAATTTGCTAATGCAAGTAATATGTTAAAAAAACATAGTAAGATAGGCCCTATCATCATTGAATCTCTTCCATTGAAAGTCAAATAGTAAAATAGGCCCTACACACCATCTTGGGCTTGCTACTTGCTACTTCTCTTGGAATTAAAATTTAGACATGGAACCTAACTACTTTAATGAGCTTGAACTTAGGTTTTGATCTTTCATATGTTGAGTTGCATGAAGTTTTGTAGGGATATGGGTTGACAGAAACCACAGGAAGAGGAGCATCTACAGAAAACGAAGAAGAAAGCAGACACTATGGATCAGTTGGCATGTTGACTCCAAATATTGAAGCAAAAATAGTTGATCCTGATTCTATAACTCCTCTACCTCCAAGTAAAAAAGGAGAATTGTGGCTTCGTGGCCCAGTTGTTATGAAAGGTACTTCTTCTTGAACTTTCGTTTGTTCATAAAATGAAATGTAATATAATATCATGAAATGAATTATAAGTACTTTTTCTTGAACTTTCTTTTGTTCATAAAATGAAATGTAATATAATATCATGAAATGTAATATAATATCATGAAATGAATTATAATATGAAAACAATGAACTAAACACCGCCTTAAGAGAATAGAAACCGTGACCAACAACGAGCATGATAAACTCACATGTGTCTCTAAACCAATTGAACTAACCCTCGAAACTTAAAAACTCTAGTTATTATAATAGAAAAATAATATGTTATAATTTCAATTTTTAACATCATCTTTCTACAAAACTCTATATTGAAAAACTACACCTCATTTAACTACCTAGTATGATAAAGCTTAACTACCTAGTATGATCAAGCAAGCGCAATATTTAAACTTATTAATCAACTTTAACACATGTGTGGTTTTTTTTTTCACTTGTCTTATTGTCTTATTCCGTACACCCTCTGCCCTTATTTAATATTTAAACTTATTAATCAACTTTATATGCACAACACATGCGGGTTTTTTTTCAATTGTCTTATTCTGTACACCCTCTGCCCTTATTTTCCTGCAAAACCCTATATCTCATTTCTCATCCCTTCTCATTTCCCCACTTCTAACCCTATAGCTCACTTCTCATACCTTCCCATTTCCCCACTTCTAGTGATATATATATAGATATGAACTTAGCTTCAAAATATAGCTTATAGCTTCATGATTTTGAGAAACTGCTGAAAATAAGGATTGGTGTAAGTATTACTTTCCTTTAATAACAAAAACTTTCAAGCATCAGATAACAAACATTCAAAAACTGATTTTATTTTGTTAAGCATGAGATAACAAACATTCAAAATCTGATTCGTTCAAAAGCTGATTTTATTTTGTTACAGGTTATTTCAACAATCCAGAGGCTACTGCTTCAGCTCTGGACAAGGATGGTTGGCTAAGAACGGGTGATCTCTGTTACATTGATGATAATGGGTACTTATTTGTCGTGGACAGATTGAAAGAGTTGATCAAATATAAAGGTTACCAGGTATGAACTACATACATCTCTTTGAGAAGAAGCCTTAACTGTTAATATCTGACTTYTGCTTAACTTTTGYAAATGATTCAATAAATTCTTCATWAACTCAACCATAACATAAAAAAATTTGTAAATGGTTTTGCAGGTTGCTCCTGCTGAACTAGAAGCACTTCTACTTTCTCACCCTGAGATTGCTGAGGCTGCAGTAATACCGTAAGGACAATGATTCTTTCTACCTSGTTTTTAGCATGCACTACTGAATAATTCTTGCCATTTTGAAACTGACAGGATGTCATGTGCCACAATYACTTCTCGGTAACTGTCGTGCACACATCAGAACTAAGTCCAAGAGGTTGCCCATCCTAGTACTTAACTTTGGAGTTCCATATTTAAGTGTATTGCACTAATGCCCCAAAATATGTRTTATATTTATAAGCAGTTGATRCAGACCTTCCAAACCATGGTGAGAACGTTTGARTTCTGATGTTTGCCAAAATCAAAATCATATTTTATTAGATTTATTATTATATTAGCCTGGTGGATTAGCTTGAATGAGCAAATGTTGTAATTATAATGTACTAGGTCTYTAGGTCAAGTCCTCCATCAACTATATTGTTTAGATTGTTGAGTCTCACTCTATACCCTCACCTAGTTAGGGGCCATGGTTTACCCAATATTGCTATGTATATTAGTGTAGTAGATATAATAAGGTCACTCAAATATTGTAGTTATAATGTATTAGGTCTAGGGTTCAAGTACTTAATGTTGAGATTGTTGAGCCTCACTCCATACCCTCACCGAGTTAGGGGCCATGGTTTACACCGTATTGTTATGTATGTTAGTGTAGTAGATACAATAAGGGATAAGGGATGTTTAAGAAACAACAATTATTATGTAAATCATCCCTTCTTAGGAAAGGTATAAAGTTTATGAACCTATGGTGTATGATGGGCAGAGCTTTGAACTTGCTACTCATGGCTGCAGTTTCGAGGACAGAGAAGCTGGCCAGGTTCCAATGGCATACATCGTAAGAAAACCGGGAAGCACACTATCCGAAACCAATGTTACTGACTTTGTAGCTCAACAGGTAGTTGCATTGTAACTCGTTTATGTTTATGCTATCAAAAGAGTTTTCGAGAATTGCAAACTGGCAGAGTAAGCTTGAATTTTTTAAGCATCTCTTCAATCTTCTCAAACATTGTTGTAAATATGAGATGGAATGGCAACATTTCCTGATTCTTGTTGGTTTGGGACTGTCTTTACAGGTAGCACCATACAAGAAGGTTCGCCGTGTAGCTTTTGTGAGTGAGATTCCAAAAACAGCAGCAGGAAAGACATTGAGAAAGGACTTGATTAAGTTGGCCACATCCAAACTTGATGCATTCGAAGTATAAGTTTCAGTTGCCTGACATTTAAGGAGCAAGTATATATCACAGCCTGTGGGTGAGAAATCATGCAAAGAAATCATGGAAAATAAGTAAACACTTGTTATCTGCAACATAATAGCTATTGAAGCCACTAAATATGGATTATAATTCCTGCAAGTAAAGGCAGTCTCTGGGTTTTAAGGAATATGCTATGTATTTATATACAATAGTTGCAATGTTAAGTTGAATCATACTATAACAATTTCATCATTTCTTCTTTAAGATCAGCTATTCTTTTCATTTTGATAAGGCCAACTTGCAGACAGTCTGGGTATAAAAAATATTTGTACAAGTAACACTTTCTTACAGCCTCCTCATTTGAAAAACATAAACCAAATAAAAATAACCATGCAAACCTGATTTTCTTTTCTCCTTCGCAATTATTTTCAGACATTATACAAAACAAACTCCAGAGGAGATCACAATATCAAAGAATGTGTACAATTCCATTGGTAATTTAGCTCTTGACAGAAATCCCTAAACATGGTAGTGTTGCCAGAAATCCCTAAACATGGTAGTGTTGCCAGTTTAGACACGTGCACTTTTGTTTATGAGATGCATACCTCTCATATGGAATTTGAGGCCAAAAGAGGGCTTAGCAAGTTAGCACACATAGGTCCTGGTAGAGTGCATGCTAAACTTAATCCCCAAATAGAGACTTAGAGTTAACCTGTGTTACCAACGTCCCTGCACCCAAACCATGGGTGCGCAAACCCAGAGTGGGTTCCCACCATCTCTCGTCCCGGGTTTCAGAACCAGAACGTACTCGGGCAAACCCAAAAGAGCCCGGAGAAACCTGGTTCGGCCAAGTGCTTCCCAAGCATGAGATGAGGATAACCCCTCGTATCAAGTTGTCAAACCCCGATTAGGGTTATTCGTAACGCAACTTCCATTTTATTTTATTTTATTTATTTATTTTAATTAAAAACTGCCCAAAAATAAGAGGAACAGGTCGCCCCTCCACCAAAAGCCTAATCCCTCATTTGCCTAAAACTCTCATGCACTCAAAACACAAAAACAACCTTTCATTTTAACTGTTTTATTTTCAGCATTGAAGGGATTTCAGTGCTTTTTTCATGCTGGAAATTTGTGGACAAAGATAGATAGTGAAGTGGTGAAATGGACGGCTGCCTTCGGGGATCAATTTTCCATTAAAAAGGTATTTTGAAATTTTCACAACATTTTAAGCAATTTTTATTGTTGAAATTACATTTCTAGATTTTTCCTCTTTTTCTTTTTTAAATCTCTTATATTTACAAAGTATATTTTTCTTCTTGAAATCTTTTTACAATTTTTTTCAAGATAATTTCATAATATCCTCTCTATCCACTGTGGAAACATATGGAGAGGACAAAGCAGCCCAAGGGTGCATGGGTACTACATTCATCAAATGCAAGCCTTTTCCTTTAGTTGGAAATGCAACTATACTTAAACCCCATTTTATGAATATTCCAAGAAAGGGTGGTGAACCTTGTAAAGGAGCCCCTAAAGATGCTATTGAACTCCCTACTATGCAAAGAGAGCAGTAAAGGGCTGATGGTGGTTAAGTACTCAATAAGACAATCTCACAGCCATGCCTTAATGACAACAAATCTGAAGAGCAAGAAATGTCATCTAATGATAAAGATGCTTTTGGTGATGAGCATGTGTCGTCAAAATCGTCCAAAAATAAATCCAACTCCATCATGTAAGAAACCTAAAATGGGTTGGCCTCAATGATATGTTTGATGTGAAGGGCAGGAAAGGTGTTGATTTGGTAATAGCAAGATTTTTTCTTGCATGTGGCATTCCTTTCAATGCAGGCTGCTCACTTATTTTGAGCAAATTGTTTGTGCCATTAATGATGGACCGAAAAGATACAAGGCATCCTGTTATTAGAAGTTCTTAAGTGTGTTGGTTTACAAGGAGAAAGCATGTCTTAAGAAGGAAATGGTGTCATTAAAGGCATCCTGGAGTTTAGAAGGATGTTCCATTGTTATGGATGGCTAGATAGATTACCATAATCATCCATTAATAAATATCATTTTCTCTTCCATATCCAGTCCATATTTTCTAAAAGCCATCAATGGTTCCAGTCAAAAGAAGAACACTTTGTTCTTAAGCGACCAATTATGTGAGGCCATTATAGAGGTGGGGTCGTCCAATGTCATTGAAGTTTTCACCTATGTATTGCCAATTTGTACAGCACCAGGGTTGATGGTCCAAAAGGAGTACAAGGTAGTGTCTTCATTTTAAAATATTACATATTTACACAATTTCAAATCTGATTCTTTTCAATGATTCATAAATGTTGATTTGTCTATTATTGAATATGTACCCATATTTTTTGGACATGAAGTGCAATGCACTCTTTGAATAATGCATTGAAAAACATAGAAAACTTGAGTGGATTTGGGTGATAATTGATAATATCTGCAAAATTCAGAGATTCATATGCAACCACCAACATTCACAAGCCATTTATCACAGGCATGCAAAAAAATGATCTTCTTAAACCAATAGATACCATATTTGCAACTTGCTACATTCTGATTAGGTTGCTTTTGGTGGTGAAGGGGCTTTAGCTTCCACAAGTGTTAGTGATAAGTGGGAGTAGTAGAGGTTATCTATCTCATATGTAGCGGTGACGGTGAAGTGGTTGATTTTGGATTAATTTTTTTGGGCAAATGTCAAAATTATTGTGGAATTTGTAGAGCCAATATATGATATGCTTAGTTGTGAAGATATGGACAACCCATGTTTAGTTGCGATTTATCAAAACATGGAATCTCTACATGAGATAATTCAATCCATCAAAGATAGGAAAGATCCCAACTTATGGCCATAGTTGAAAACATTTATACGTGCAAAATGGAATAAATTGAACACCCCACTCCATATGGAAACCTGTGCAATAAATCCAAAATGGTATGATCCTACAATAGGAAGGAGGCCTCCATCCCAAAATGGAGAGGAAGTGAAAGGGTTTATCAAGGTTGCTAGAAAAATGTATGGTTCTAGTGAAGAGGCATCCGATATACATTCTCAATTTTCCAAATTTTCATGTGGGCAAGGTGTGACAAGTTGTTCTAGTGGAATATCCATGACACTTTACATATCACTCAGAATGATTCGGGGTACAAGCAAGGTCCTTTCTACAAATGGGACCAATACAAAGAGGATGCTATATGTATGGAAGAGGAGCCACAATGCAAGGACCTTGTCAAGATACCTCCAATTATTGTTGGCAAAGAGGAGTCTATGCTTAAGAGTGATGATTACCTAGAGAGCCTATTGATTGAGGACCTTATCTATGTTGATGATGATGATGATGATGTGGAAATAAAAAAGTTGACTTGAGGAAGTTGAATCAACTATGTTGTTCAATGTTTTTCTATTTCATTTTTGGAAATTCCATTAGGCAATTTTTTTATGTGCGTACTTGGTTTAAGACTCGAGACCTATAATTGTTAATTTTAAATGATAATGATCAATGATCAAGTTTACTATTTGTCTAACCATTGTATGATTGTTCAACGAATCAATGTTGAATGAGAATTATGTTTTAAAAAAAAGTTACTTTTTAGGAAAAAAATTCATATCATATGTATACCCCTAACAAACCCAAGTCCCATGTTTCAAAATGTGTTATCCTCATCCCCGCATCTGTCCACGTCCCTAAACCTATATATCCTAGCAACTTAGGAGTTAACATATAGTAGAGGTAAGGGCGATAAGGTGGCATATTTGTAACTACCAAGATTGAATATTCTATCCATTAGTTTAAGTTGGTTTATTGTTTATCTTTTAGAATCAACTAGCATTAGTTCAAATGTCAGAACCTTCATCCCATTAAAGTCTTCGAAATTCTCATTTGAGTATTGGCTACTACCTCTAAAATTATACCAGTGTCGTCTACCCATGTTCATTTTCATGATTCTCCTGATCATTGTAACCTAGTGCTTTCTTGAATAACATCTTAAGATTTAGCGCCATCCATTTTTAGGGCAATTTGATTCAACGAGTGAGGTAATACACAATTTGTGATTCCATTGATCTACATTCTTATGAGCTCTAGAGTACATCATCAAGTGAGGTGTTACACACTTTGGCATTCCATTGATATATCTTCTTATGAGATGTGGAATACATAATAGAGAGGCAAAGCATGAAATCCATCGAATAGCTAACTAGAAATTGACCACCACCATCAAATTGACTACCAACTTACCAAACAATAACCTAGTTATCAACTACCATAAGTGGAGATGAAAAGGATGGACCTCAAGACATGCATCCAACGATTTTACCACTTTGTCATTACACCACCCCATGTCCTACTAGTGTGCCTACTTGAAAATGCTTCTAATTATTGTTTGATTGTTACACACAAATATTATAGGAAGCCAACACTACTCATGATCTAAACCATCAATATTGTCACATATTCATAATGTCACTAAAAATAAATGAAATCATTTTATTCAAGAATGGCACCAATACTTAAAGGGTGGGGGGGAAGTTGTAACACATTTTGATCCATGAATGTAGAAAACCTACCACCGCAAATAAACCATTAAATAACCACTAGAACAATTGAAAATGTCTTGTATAATGGAATAAAAGATCTATGTACTTAACATTCAGAATCCTAGCTGCGCAATCATTAGTTGGGTTGTAGTTCAATGATAAATTGATGGGTGTTTACCTCCATTTACTCGAGTTCTATTACCATTGTTTTGTACATGCACCATCTCTCACCTACCTAGGAATCCCTAGAGCAACACGTCCCAAGAGACTAGATCCACTCTAGTCAAAATTATGAAGTTTTTGTTTAAATAAATATATTTAAAATCCTAAAAGCATTGCATGGGCCAATTCTTTACAAAAGTAACCAACTCCCTGTTGAGGAAAAGGTATGAAGAACCTCACTCCAACATTTTCGAATCTTACTAGGCTAGGGTAAGATAGTTGGGATTATCACCCAGGGTTTATAGCCTAAGAAAAAATTATCAATTGATTCTCGAGCAATAAGTACAAGGAATCAATGTTGTCTTTTATAATTAAACAGTGCAAAAGAAGAAAGTGAAAAATGTATATGCACTGTGTTTTTAGGATTAAGGAATAAATGAAATACCAATCTGAAAATAGTATAAAAAAATACACATGTGAGACCAAAATCAACAAAGTGATTTTATTAATGTCATTCCAAATTACAATCATAACCCCTTTTCAAACCCCTGCGAGGATATGGACCAAGATGAGATTTAGATATTTTCGATGGGCACCATACAAAAAGACTCTGACAACAAGAGAGGACTAAGACTAGAAGTCTAGATCAGCTTAGCCACAAAAATATCATTGACTGACTCTGCAAAATATTCCCTATCATTAATGAAATCTAATTGATATACAAATAAGAATACACAGACTATCAAGATCATATGATCAACTTCCGTGAATAAGTTGTTGAAATATGTATCTCAATCCGTGAATCATGCTATCTTCAATAATACCATGCTGCCAACAAGAGGGTTAAGACTCTAAGCTAACTCGGAATGAATGAAAGTAAGTAATCTCATAAGAATAAGAGCAAACCTTGTATCAAAAAATTCTTCCTTGTTCTCTCTCCTTTTTGTCCCTTCCTTTGATCAAATTTTATCTTCCTCAAAAGAAGTTGTGGTAGTTTCAAACTACCATTAGTTAAGTCATAATAGACTTAATATTTTTTTTTTGTAAATTAGAGTTTGTATTGATTCCTAGCCAAAAAATACAGCTTTATGTGAGGTAGTTATCTTCATGGCAGCGGTGCCCTGGTGGGAAACTATCGTTGCCAGGTGTCCAAGTTCAGAGGTGACAAGGGTGCCCATATGGGAAACCACCGTTGCCAAGTGTCATGTAAAAATAGGTGAGCTATGCTACAAGGCTACGAAGGGCTGAAATAATCACAGAGCCAGATGTCATGCAAAAGGAGGCAAGCTATGCTACGATGCCACGTAGGGCCGAAGTATGAACAGTGTACAAAAAACAGAGCCAGTGGTGTTGAACCAAGAAAAAGAGAGCATTAGAAGGCATTAGAAACCCGATCCTAGTCGCGGCCCGGCGTAAAATTGTGCTTCCTGTGATTTTCCTTTGTCGCGATCAACCATGGCTTGTCAAAGATCCTGGAGAAACACCATCAGGGTGTCCACTCTGTGCCAGCGGTCGACTTCCCTATTCTGTGTGTCACGCATAACCACTTTGATGTCCTCCAGGTCTTTTTTAACGTTGCTTAGAGTGTGCAGGAGCTCGGTTCGATCTTCGCACTTTCCATAGACGGGATTGGGGTGGGTGGACAACAGAGAAGAGAAGGAGGATCTCAGAAGGGAGGAGGGAGGGGAGGTGGTGGGGGTGGGACGTGGGGGGGGAGGCGGAAAGGAAGGACGTCGAGGGGGAGAGGGGGGAGGTGGTGCGTAACCGAGCGAACTGCCCAGAAGATCGAACCACTCGACCCTATAGCCGTAAGGGTTCGAGAGGGGGGAGAGGCCAGTGTCGAGGTCGCATGGTGGTTGGGCAAGAGCGGGCACAACTAAGGGGGCCAAAGGAGGGGGAAAGACCGCTTCAGGGGGGTGGTTAACCAAGGGGACTAGTGGAGGGGGTAAGATCACTTCAGGGTGGTGGAGGGAATCAGCTCAAGGGGGGTTCATGGCTTTTCTAGGTGAATTAGAGGAGGGTGGTTTCCTTCCCCGGGCCTCGTACCAGGCTAATCCTGGCTTTGGTTTTCCTCGGGGTCGGGGCATTATGGAAGGTGGCGGCCTTAGAGGGAGGAGACCTCTAAAGAGATACAATCTTGGAGGGGAGAAGCCCCACAGCAAAACCATGAGTAAGGAGAATTCGCACCAAATCTGAGTCTTAGAGTGAAGGAGAGAGTGAACCCCGGAGGAAACGCTCTGTGAATTGTGAGCGAGCGAGTGCGAAGAGAGAATCCACATCTCGGCTTTAGGAGTGGACTGATCAAGCTAGGGATGAAGTGACCGGAAGGGCTCTCTGCACGACGCCATGAGGACGCACAAGTCGTAGAGCTCCTTGTTCGTGTGAGCTGCGGGGTGCAAATGAGAAATGGAGGGTAGCGGTGGGCCGTTTAAATTCCAAAGATGACTGGAGAGGGTATGTGACACTGGACGGACGCCAAGTGGCGAGTGGCCTGGCCATGTGGCCTCGTCCCAAACTACACCCGTCATATCACGGAGGCACCCCATCCAGGGGATAATAGACTTAATATTAGTTAGGGACAAATAATAATAATAATAAAGGGATTATTAAATAATAACTAGTAGGTGGGACCCCTAATCTCTTAAATCTTTTTAAGCTTGATTCCCTCCTTGTCGCTCCATAATTTATTTTTAAAATAAATCATGCCACTTCATAAATACACACATAAACAATCACTTGAATATTCCCTTGTGTCTCCCCAAAATTATCCATGTATATATCAAATAAATAAATGTATCATTCCACGACAAAAAATAAATAAGACTGGTTGTCTAAAAATGAAGATAATAGTATCAGGTTGTCCCAAAAATAACCAAAACATACAAATTGTCTTGCAATAATCAAAATCCATATTTACTATGAGAAGCAGTCTGCTTCTTCCCACTGATTGTTGCCTTTTTTTCCATATTTGCAGAGTTTATATTCTCAATGATTGGTTGATTCAATGCATGAGGTGAACTTCACTGAGAGCTAGGGACTGTTCATTATTCTTGTGGGCATGAGAGGTAACTGACTGGGAGGATTCACTAGAATATTTGGCATGAATGAGCACTTTTGGGAGGAGTCGCTAGTTACCAATCTACTCTGATACCAATCTGTAACGTGCCCAGTCACCCAAGCTAGGCCACGCCACACAATCTCAACTTCTATTTCTCTGATACCATAATGTAAAATTACCCATCTTACTACTTGAACAATACCACTCTCAAAATCCAGTGCGTAGATTCTACTCTATAACAATAGTCTACGCAATATTACTTGAAGTAACACGCTCAACCTCAAGTTGGGTCGTGCCACACTAACTTTCTCCTTTATACACAACTTAAAATAGCGAAAGTAACTCAATACAAATGTGCGCACAAGCAACTAACAAACAATACTTATGCACGCGTGAACCATACTTAGCATATGCTCGCTACTATGCATGCAACCATTTCGGCGTCACGCGCCAATTCTGATTGTCCTTGTGCACAGGGGCTATTCCCTTGCATGTAAAAATGAATCCCAACCTCTTGTGCACATAGGCCACTTTCCTACGCACACAACCATTCAAACCTTACCTCAGAGACTCATGACCCATAACATAAGGTTAACTTAACATGAAGTACTATCAACATTTGTCATACTCAACAAGTACGACTACCAATATTGAATATCGACACCAAACTTTACATGTGCAAGCAACATTAAAAAAAATAACAACAATTGCTTATATGCAAGAACATACAAGAATTAAACCCATAATAAACATATATAATTAAGCACATAGTAAATGAGACAAGCACATAAAGACACTTATCTTTTATGAAAAGTCACCAACTATGTGTAGAACTCAGACGTTCCTCCCAACCATAAAATCTGTTGCTCATAAGCTTTCAGCAACAGGTCACCCCCAATTTGGGGCTTAACTCCACCAAGGAAAAAGGGTTCCTAATGTCAGACTAAGGTCTGACTATAAACAGAATTGCTCAGTCCAAGGTGCCACTATTGCAACTAGTCTATAGTATCTCATTCGTCACTGACTTGTTACACCCAAGGAAGTGTGCCCCTTCTCTTCTCAAAATTCCCTCAGTTTCCCCACTTCCCTTCCATGGTTCCAGCAACATGTCGGACAGGAAGTCTCATATCCTGACCACTAATGTCGAGCGCACCTCAGAACAACTCTCAAGAAAACTCCCACCTTGAGAGAATGCTTACGGGTCTGACAACTTGCCTCTTCGACAACAGATCTCTCACCGAGAGAGACCGCTCATGGGCCTAACAACCCACCTCTTCGACAACAAAACTATGCTTACAGTACATAAAATCCCATTACAAGCTTCTCTCTATAGATAAGGTAATAGTCGGATTTTCCAGATAGTCCGACACCTTCTGCCTATCAGAAAATGAATGAATTCCCAAAAGAATGAGTTCTTCCCCCTGAAATACACTAACACCAACAATACATATTGTGTTAGCACTAGAAGTCACCCTCCGATTGCAGAGAAGGTAAGCCTAGTACCCATTAGAATTTTATGTCACAGGTTGGTTTTAAAGAGGTCAAATGAGCACAGACTCAAGATGATATTGTTTTAACTCAGAAAACTGGACTAGTATGCACCTGCAGGTGAGGTCTTGATTAACTTCAGTCAGTAATATTGAGTAAGGGTGAATAGAGAGAAGACTTTGGTGAGGAGAGTGTAGAGTTCTATCGTAGACATCAGGTCTTCCAGTAGCCTAAGGAGGAAAAGCTTCAAATACAAGATCCTCTTGGATTCAAAACTTCAAGAAACTGAAGAACGTAAATAACAACACTGCAATCAAACATACATTACAATACAGCCAAAACAATCCATGTGAATCCTTCAATCATGGACACTTTAGTATTAGAGTCAAATAGGATGAAAAAGAAGTTGACTTTCATTAAACAAGAAGTCTTGGATCAAAATACATAACTAGATAACCAGAAGCTTCATCAAAAGTTTACAATACGGGAGCACTGCTCAACCATCGACCCTAACAAAATACTAAAATTGCCTATATATACTCAGAAATGATGCAACCACCAGTAGTGTGATTAGACCACTGCATTAACATTTTCAGTTGGTGCCTGCTTTGTCATATTGTGCAGGCCTCCTCCTGTAAGATGCGAGCCAGACACAGTTATGTGCTTTACAGGAAAATATGTCCATAAGGAAGATTCGGATTGACAGTCTGCCTTCATGACCACTCTCTGCGTGTTTTCCATTTATGGGGTGAGACGAGGTCTCAACTGCTGCCCCCATCTTCAATAACTACCTTCATCGGGATTAGGATGAGGCCTGGCACTCATGAATGCTCAGACGGTGTCCACGACTTCTGAGAGTCAATCTCGACGTCTCGAGTCCATGCTGATCTTTTTCTGTGACCAATATGGGCACTTTCGGCCTTTGGCGCAACTCCTTTTCATCGGTCCATCCTGCATGCGACCTCGGGTCATAACTTGGCGATTATATCCAAAGGCGCTTTGGGATTTCATCTTTCGGGAGTCTTCACTCCACTTGATTTTAAGTATTTCAACGTCCAAACTTGCGAAATAGCCTTATTCAGGTCAATGATTGGACTTGCTTTGAATTTGACGACCACGATTGCTTCCTTGAAAACCCCAGTCGCCAGTCGCTCAATGCTAAAACCTTTGATTCACGAAACCACGAATCCTTGGATCTGGTGCCACACGTCCCTCTAAATCGAACAACTCCTATTGATTTCGGGTTTCAGGAGTTCAGACCTTTGATGAACAACGTTAACAACATTTCGAACTCTCGATCCCCACAATTATTTTCCATCGTTGATCTCTCCCAATGAGATCTACGGCCCAAATCAAAACTTTGCTTGACCTTTGATCTCGGGCTTTACCCCCGACACTAAACTTCGAGAAACTTTTGGATTCCAAACACCCGCGAACCGTCGATCTGAACTCCTCTTGGAATCCCAACTGTTGGAAGTTGAACTCACTTGTTTGCTTGATTCAAGTCTGGAACGGATTGCTATGAGTGTTGCGCCTGTGATAATGAAGACTTAGACGACTAGTTGGGGGTTTGGGAAGACATAAGGATCAATGACAGAGGCAAAGGAGATGAGTGCTCAAACAAAAAGGGAAAACAAAAAACAACTTTGCCGACTAAAAGGGAAAGACTAAAGACATGGTCTGTGAAAGAGAGAAAAATAGGGAAAGGACACATACTCGGGTATATCGACACACACCTATGACCCTTGACAACCTTATGTGATAACATTTGGCTCCACAGAGGATGGCATGCTCCCTATGAGCTGCCAAGAACAAGCAGTTCTAGTCGCCTTATGCATTGGGATATGGAGTCATGCTAAAAAAAATCATGTTGAGGATTAAAGGCCGACAAGCACACTATCCTAAAAACGAAAGAAAAATACATGGGCTCCAGGAGGAGATTATTTATGTACATTCCTAGACTAATGATTTTTTACACAGTGTTAGGTGAAAATGAACTTCCACCATAGCCATTCAAGTAACTTCCTAACTGGAAGCTCTTTTACTCTGCCAGTGATCGATAGTAGATGATGCAACTGTGACAACAGAATGATCACATCCTTCAAATTTCCTCCTAATGTTAATGTCAGGATAACGTTGGGTGGCTCCAAAACACAAAGGAAATGCAACTCCATGTACTCCCTTACAGGTTCTAGGCAAGATATAAACTGCACCTTTGGCTCTTCCTCTTATTCTTCATGGCTCTCCCAAGGATCACAGTCATAATCATCATACACAGGAACCATGGGAAAGCTCTGCTCCTGGTCTTCTGTAGGCCCAGGATGGTTGATTTCCACACAATGTTTTTCCTTAATGTATAAAGGAAAAGGCTCTGTTGCATGCTCTTGGAAATCCTTCATATCCATCTCAGAATCTAATTCATAGCTGTCATACACAGGCTGGATGCTCCCCGAGTCATCAAAATATGATGCAGGGACCTACTGGTCTTCATATGAATACACGACTATTTCTTCATTTAAATCTGAGACAACAGGTGCATCAGGGGCAGAATATGCTTCCTCTATGGCTATGCAATCATCAACCTCACCATCATGAGTAGGGCTGCCAAGAACATCTGCTCCTAAGACTGGAAAATCCTCAGCGCTTTCTTCGAAAGAGAAGCGAACACGATCTTCCTTCAATTTATATAACCTTGCAGAAAGTGATCTCGCCAGCCACATCAACTCAGTCAGGGCATCTTCTTCCTCCTTGTAGCCTTCATTCTCACAGCTTTTGTCCTCAGAGATTTCATCTGGAGCAGTCACACCTTGAAAACAATCTTTATATTCTTCACAACAATTATGAAAAATTAACTTAGAAGAATAAAACTTTTGACAGTTCCTATTGAAAGTTGCATGAAATTCTCCCAGGGAGGAGATGCTAGCAAGGGGTAAGGAGTGATACCATTCACAAGCATCTCCTGCTAATGAGAACATGAACATATTTAATAATACATCCTCATGATGTATCTCCCATTGATGCATGAGTTCATGAAACTCACAGAGATGTTCTACAGGGTTGTCCTCTTTATGCTCTATAAATATGGGCAAAAAATCACCCCATTCATCCATAGTAGGAACAACATTTGGAAAACGAGGACAGAGGAGAAATTAAAAGGAACAAACCTCCAAGCCAAGATTCTTTTCATTTCAAAACAGTGGAGTCGCCACTGGATCCTTTAATCATGGAGTTGCTAGGTGAATGATATGCAATTTGAATGTGTCTGGTCTTTGTTCACCATCAAAGACCAGATCTGATTGTTGTCAATCTCCTGGGGAACTTTCAAGCTGAGAAAGCAGCTGCTAAAAGCCTTCTTGAGAAAAATTCTTTGGGTCAACTTCGAGTGTGCTAGAGGCAGCCACAACTGAAATAGTGGATTCAATACAATGGAGTCGCTAGGTGCAAGCACAATCTTCAATGGTTCTGATATCTGATGCACCTTCAGAATCAGAAGCTCTTTGTAATTCTGTCCCATGGAAATGTCTTCAATTCGTTCCCCGACAACGGCGCCAGAAATGTTAGCACTAGAAGTCACCCTCCGATTGTAGAGAAGGTAAGCCTAGTACCCATCAGAGTTTTATATGTCACTGGTTGGTTTTAAAGAGGTCAAATGGGCGCAACCTCAAGATGATATTGTTTTAACTCAGAAAACTAGAATGGTATGCACCTATAGGTGAGGTCTTGATTAACTTCAGTCAGTAAGTTTGAGTAAGGGTGAATAGAGGGAAGAATTTGGTGAGGAGAGTGTAGAGGTTTGCAGTAGACATCAAGTCTTCCAACAGCCTAGGGAGGAAAAGCTTCAAATACAAGATCCTCTGGGATTCAAAACTTCAGGAAATTGAAGAACGTAAATAACAACACTGCAATCAAACATACATTACAATACAGTCAAAACAATCCATGTGAATCCTTCAATCATGGACACTTCAGAATTAGAGGCAAATAGGATGAAAAAGAAGTTGAATTTCATTAAACAAGAAGTCTCAGATCAAAATACATAACCAGAGAACCAAAAGCTTCATCAAAAGTTTACAATACGGGAACACTTCTCAACAATCGACCCTAACAAAATACTAAAACTGCCTATATATACTCAGAAATGTTGCAACCACCAGAAGTGTGATCAGACCATTGCATTGACGTTTTCATTCGACGCCTGCTTTGTCATATTGTGCAGGCCTCCTCTTGTCAGATGCAAGCCAGATGCAGTTATGTGATTTACAGGAAAATTTGTCCATAAGGAAGCTTCAGATTGATAGTCTGCCTTCACGACTGATCTCTACATGTTTTCCATTTATGGGGTGAGACGAGGTCTCAACTGTCGCCCCCATCTTCAATAACTACCTTCATCTGGATCAGGACGAGGCCTGACACTCATGAATTCTCAGACGGTGCCCACGACTTCTGAGAGTCAATCTCGACATCTCGAGGCCATGCTGATCTTTTTTTGTGACCAATATGGGCGCTTTCGGCCTTTGGTGCAACTCCTTTTCATCGCTTCATCCTGCATGTGACCTCGAGTCATAACTTGGCACTTGTATCCAAAGGCGCTTCGAGATTTCATCTTTCGGGAGTCTTCACTCCACTTGATTTTAAATATTTCGACATCTGAACTTGTGAAATAGCCTTATTCAGATCAACGATCAGACTTGCTTTGAATTTGACAACCACGATTGCTTCCTCGAAAACCCTAGTCGCCAACCACTCAATGTTAAAACCTCTTATTCACGAAACCGTGAATCCTTAGACCTGATGTCTACGACAAACCTCTACACTCACCTAACCAAAGTCTTCCCTCTATTCACCCTTACTCCAACTTACAAACTAAAGTTAATCAAGACCTCACTTGCATGTGCATACCAGTCCATTTTTCTGAGTTAAAACGATATCATCTTGAGTCTGCGCCCATTTGACCTCTTTAAAACCAACATGTGACATAAAACTCTGATGGGTACTGGGCTTACCCTCTCTGCAATCGGAGGGTGACTTCTAGTGCTAACATATTTCATACCTTAAACTCGACACCTGCCACTTTCAGAATAAGCTTTAGCCACTTGGTGACTCGTTGCCATCCCCGGGAACTTAGGATAAATAAGTATCCATGACTTACACTTTTCCATAAATATTAATAAAATATTCCCTAGGACTGAAGCCCCAGCCCCCCTTTTTCCTTTTCGGTGGAGTTATCCCCCCATCTATTTTCATCTGATCTGTCTACACGCAACGATGTGATATTATTAATGATTGTGATTAAATTTACATGGATAGGTGCACTAGCCTATTTGCATCCTAGCTTACCAACCTCATAACCACACATGTTCTTTGGCCTCAATGTATACACACACACACACACACACACACACACACACATATATATAACTCAACTCGATGTGCACTTCCAAGTAATTCCCACTCATTTACTCAAGTGCACACAACACTTTGAAATGTGCGCACTTACCTAGGTGTGAGCAACACTCTGAAATGTGCTCACCCTTTCCTTGATAACAATTCTCGTGCACTACTCATCTGCATGCAAAACAAAAACTTGGTGCCAACGACTCACCAGCCTATATGTACATTTATATTTACAATCGGTACCAGTGGCTCACCAACCTATATGTACAACTACAAAGGGTTCGGACTAGGATATTACATTCCTCTCCCCCTTATTTATGCATTGTCCTCGATGCATTCTATACACATGTACATACAAAATTTCAAAAATATTCGAAAAAATGTGAATACTCTACCTACAAAACATCCTCGCACTCCCAAGTTGCATCCTCAGGACCGCACCAGGTCCATTGGATATTTACCAACTCCATGAATCGATTCTAGAGATGTTTGATTTTTCGATCCAATATGCAAACCAGTCGCACTCGAAAATCGCTTTCTGTCTCCACCTGAGTCACATTCCAATCAATAATATGATTAGCATCATATACATACTTTTTAAGTAATGATACATGGAAAACATTATGAATACACAAGGAGGCAGTCAATACAAGCATATATGCAACATGACCAATCCTCTCTAGGATTTCAAATGGCCCACAGTAGCGCGCTACCAACTTAGAAAAAAATTTCAACTTCAGGGAACTACATCTGAATTTTGCTTTCAAGAACACATGGTCACCCACTTTAAACTCTCTGTGGGTACTGCCTTTATTTGGACAGATTTTCTGCCTATCTTGGGCAGCCTTTAAATTATGCCTTATCTTTACAATCTGCTCTTCCATTTCCTAGCCCAGATTTGGCCCAACCACTGTGTGGTCTGCTGCGTTGTCCAAAATCACTGGTTGTTGCAGTTTCTACCACAAAGTGCATCAAATGGGATCATCTTTAAATATTCTTAATACCCATTGTTGTACGCAAAATCTACCAAGTGAAGGAAGTCTTCCCATTTTGATGGTTTATCCATCACATACATCATGAGCATATCTTCAATCACCTGATTTGCCCTTTTTGTTTGTCCATATATCTTAGGATGATAGGTTGTGCTAAAGTTCAGATTTGTCCCAAATACTTTGAATAACCCTTTCCAAAAGTTCGATGTGAACTTGGAATCTATGTCAGACACGATTGTCTTAGGTACTCCGAGCAACTTAACAATTTCTCGTATGTATATTTCAGCAATGTTGGTTGCCTTGTGCGTTGACTTCACTGGAATAAAATGGGAAGCTTTAGTAAGCTTGTCCACCACCACCATAATAGAATCATGTTACCTAGTAGTAATAGGAAACTTAGTAATGAAATATATGGTCACAACTTCCCACTTCCACTCCGGAATGGGCAAAGGCCGTAGAAAACCAACTGGATGTATGTTCTCAACCTTAACCTTTTGACATTCAAGGCATCTAGAAATAAAATTAGCAACATCCTTTTTCATATCTAACCAATAGTATTTTTTTTCTACAACAATGGTATTTTGGTAGCCTAGATGTCCTTCATAAGGAACCTTATGCATCTATGAAAATAATAGACTTTTCAACTCCTAATAATTTGGCACACAGACTCTGCATCTATACATGAGGATTCCATCCTATTTTAACTCATAACCTTCAAATTTATGCTGCGACATACCTTGTTGTAAGTTCACATATATGTTCGCATAGTGCTAATATGATTTGGAAACCTCTAAAATTTTGTCTCTCAAATATGATTCATACATGCTAATGACTATAGCATGCATCTCATGCACCCTCCTGCTGAGTGCATCAACCACCTTGTTCTCTTTTCCTTTGATATGTTTTATGTCAAATTCATAATCACTGAGGAATTATAACCACTTGTTGTGTCTTCCATTTAAACTTGGTTGTCCAAACATATACTTCAAACCACTATGGTCTATCCTCAGCTCAAATATTTTACCCATGAGATAGTGTCGCCACATCTTCAAGGCATGCACTATGGCTACCAATTCTAAGTCATGAGTAGCATAGAGCCTTTCATGCTCTTTTAACTTTCTTGATTTATAGCACACCACATGCCTATTCTAACTAAGAAGTCCACTAAGTCTTTCCTTGCATGCATTCGTGCACACAACAAAGTCTGCATCAAGATCAACAATTCTCAAAATTTGCGCACTTGTAAACAAACTCTTCAAGTGTTGAAAACTCCTTGCACAATCCAGAGTCCATTCAATTCACGCACCTTTATTTTGCAATGATGTAATTGGATGCGCAATTTTTTAGAATCCTTCAATAAATCTTCTGTAATAACCTGCAACTCCCATAACGGACCTTAACTCTGTGAAATTTCTTGGTGTCGTCCATTCCTCAGTGGCTTTTATCTTTTTAGGATCCATAACTAATCCTTCCTTGGAAATGACATGACCCAAATAATGAATCTATCACTAATAAAATGAACACTTGCTCAATTTTGCATAAAGTTAATGCTTTCTCAATACTTGTAGCACCATCCTCAAGTGTTGTTCATGCTCTTCTTCAAACTTTGAGTAAATAAGTATGGCATCCAGAAATACAATGACAAGCTTATCTAAATATTATCTAAAAAATCCATTCATTAAACACATGAAGATAGTTGGGGTGATTGACAACCCAAAAGGCACGACTGTGAACTCGTAATGTTCGTACCTCATTCTAAAGGCATTCTTTCTGATGTATTCTTATTTAATTCTCACTTGGTGATATCAAGATATAAGATCAATCTTTGAAAATATTTGTGCGTCGCTCAACTGATAAAAAAGGTCATCTTTCCTTGGCAAAGGATACTTGTTCTTTACTGTTACTTTGTTCAACTTCCTGAAGTCGATAAAAAGTCTTATCATACCATCCTTCTTCCTCACGAACAATATTGGGGCACCCCAAGGCGACACACTTGGGCTTATATGCCCCTTCTTCAAAAGCTCTTCAAGTTGCATCTGCATCTCCTTTAGCTCTGACATACTCACCCTATAAGGAGTCTTAGATACATGTGTTTCTCTCGACATCAAGTTTATTGAGAAATAAATATATTTTCGGTGGAAACCCTAGTATCTCTTTAAAGACATCCTCAAACTATTTCAGTATTGTGTAGTCTTCAACATTTGGCACTTTATCCTTGGGTGCCTTTTCTGTGTGTGCTGGAAATACTTGACATCCTTTCCTGTAGTTTTTCTCCAATTGCAAGGTTGAAACTGTTAGACTATGTTCTCATTGATGTCAAAGGGTTAATGTCATTGTTGTGTGTTTCCATTGATGTACGATGCATAGATGGATTTATGTTTTGTAGATGGAATGATGGATTGATGTGTAGGTGGATTGTTGTGTTGTCATGATGTCAAGGTTGATTATTCTTCTATCATTGTATAATTGATCTCATGTAGTCAATGATCATGGTTAAGGATTCCCTTATATAGGAAGTACCAAATGGATGAACTCCAAAGTGGTCCACTTATGGTGAAAGACCTCACGGGAAGACACCCTTGGTTAAGTTCTCAAAGTGGTCCCCTTATGGTGAAATCCCTCACGAGAAGATGCGTTGTGAAGTCCAAATGGTTAAGTGGTTGAGTAGTCCTAGCAGTGTGGTTAGGGAACCCAAACTTGTTTGAGGAATATAAATAAGAGAGGAAGGGTCTCTTGTGAATATGAAGTTTGAGCACATTGAAGATCTAGTTTTGGTGAAAGAATCATGGCAAGTACTCATGGACACGTCAGAAGTTATGCAAGTCTAAGATAGCAAGAAATTTGGACGGCGAAAGTTTCGGAGGTTTAGAAAACCCTAGTTTTTTGAAGTAGTACACGGGCTGACAGTGGAAGAGGTAGCGTACATACACGGGCTGACAGTGGAAGAGGTCACGTACATATGTGGGTTGTAGAAGGTGAGGGCACGTACACACGTGGTCTAAAGAGAAGAAAGGTCGTGTACATATGGGAAGAGTCATGGAAGCTTGAGTAGATGTTGGTGCAAGGTCCTTGAAGTCTGAAGCCAATTCCATGAAAACATTCTACAGGTTCAGATCTGCTACAGAAGTTCTGGTATGGTTTCATATTGTCTTAATGCTTAGATTTTCTCATGGTATAGTGAATGCTTGAGGAATTCTTGGTATGGTTGTTTTAATATGGTAGTTAGTTGGTTGAGTGGTTATGTTCTGATGTGGTTGAGGGATATCTATGTTGTGTGAGGTGTATGCATGAGGAACATGCATAGGTTGTTGGATGGTATAGATTTGTTTGTGGTTAGTGATGGTACAATTTGGGCAGTGACAGGCTAGTTGTAGTGACAGATCACAAGTGGATGTGACAGAGGCAACAAGGTTCTGAAGGGTGAGAAGTTTGAAGTTTCAAAAACCCTAGTTTTCTGAAGGTGTACGTAGGTTGACAATGGATGAGGTCACGTACATATGTGTGCTATAGTATAGACAGGTCGCGTACATATGTGTGTTGTAGTATAGACATGTCACATACATGTTGACAGATTGATTCTATCTACAAGTTGGGTCTTGTACTTGATGGTTAGATTCCTCACATCTCAGTTGGTGCTGAGATATGCAAGATGGTTCTTGCATAAGAGTTGGTGCTGATAAAACCCTAAGGATTGCAATCTCTTAAAACACATAATACAAAATCTTACACATATATATGGTGTTCCTTCTGTTCTTTATTAAGATGATGCATAGTTATTTATTGTTGATATATGTTGTTTACATGCAAGCAAACTAAGTGTGAATGGAAGTAATGAGTAATGATGTTGTGAATAGTGATTGGTAACTAAAGTTTTGAAAGAAGTGTAAATATATCCTCACACTGATTCACCCCCCCTCTCAATGTGGTCGATGTGTCCAACATAAACTTCTCTGATAGTTACATCTCTTGGAATTCCTTGAACTGCTCTTAAGTTCCCTTCCTCATCCAAGCAAGTAAATGCCTTATTGTAATAATCTAGAACAACTTGATTCTGGTCCATCCAATTACTACCAATGAGGCAATCATGTGATCCCAAAGGTATGATATTCAAATCAACTTTCATGCAGATTCCATTCATTTCCATTGGACATGTCTTAACCATCCCGTTAATTTTTCTTTTTTTCCCCTGTAGCTAACTGCACCAACCAAGATTTTCCAAGCTTGCTTCTCGACAATTGGAATCTTTCCACCATCTTAAAATCTAGATAACTATGACTGTCCCTTGAATCAATTAAAATAACAATGGGTTGGTCATTAATCTTACCTTCCACTTGAATCATGTGCGATTGAAACTCAACTTGATTGTTATCTAAAGCTGCATAAATTCTAGGTACATTTATGCCCATGTCCTCAATTGTCACAGATTGTTGTACATTGTTCTCAGTCTTCGATTTAACACCTCTTTGACGACAATCTCGGCACACATGATCTCCACCAAAACTCCAATATTGAATAGGTTGTTTCTTTGGATTTTTCTCCACTGTCTTCATCATTCTGGACTCCGTGGGAGTTGGTTGTCCTTGCGCAATATTTCTGAAAAAGGGTGGCTTAGTCCCCTTATTCCTATGTTCCACCTTGCTTTGCATCTTGTCTTCCCAATCCTTTTAGAAAGTCATTCTTCCACTTTGTTGATCATAAAGAAATTTAACGCACCTCATGGTTTCCTCCAATGTCTTGGGATCATCATATTGTATCTTGTCACTGATAAATGACGGCATCCCACTCAGGTACTTCTGAATTTTAACTTGCTCATCCTTGATAAATGCGACATATTTTAGTATCTCTAAGAATCTTCTTTCATACTCATCTATTTTCATACTCCCAAGCTTGAGTTCAAAGAACTCCTTCATTTTCTTGTGATAGTATCTATTGGTTAAGTATTTATTTTTGAAAAACCCTCTTGAACTCCCTCCAAGTAACCTTCTTCTCATCAATGTGTTTCACTTGCACGAACTAATCCCACCACACTGATGTTTTTCCATTTAGCTGATAGATAACAATTATTCCTTCTTCCTGTGCAGGATAATTATGTAGCTAGAATAACTTCCTCATACCCAACAACCAAGTCTCTACATATTCATCCTTATTTTTCTCACTGTCAAAGGTAGGAGGCTTGATCTTATTCATTTCTCCATGTAGCGTGTCCACCCCAATCCTTGTTTTATGATTTCTAACAGGAGATGGACTCGAAAAACTGCATGCTTTCCTGAAAGAATGCTTTGGTGAGTGAGTTCGATGCCTACCAACACTTATTGCTTCTCTTATTTTCTCATCATGAGAGTTGCAACTTATTGACCTACTTGTCTCTGTCTCCTTATCCATTTTATTTTTTGTTTTGTCCAAGCTTTGCATCAACTTGACATTGAAGTCATCTTGTTGTTTCTTTTCTTTCATAAGTATTTCATTACCAGCTTATAGCTTTGGACATCTTTTTTCATTCCCTTTATGGTTTTTGCCAATTTTATGTGCTCCTCCTTGGATTCTGTACCATCAACACCCAAACTGACATACAAATCCCTGAATTCATTATTAAGGTTGTAAATCCTCTATGCATCTTCCATGATTTTGACCTTTTGTGTTGATTTTGTCATGCTCTAGTCGTTGATAATTATGCAAAATGTGCAAGCAACAAGATTTTTTAGGTGAATTCATGAATCAACTCCATCAAAACTCTGCACCTTCTTGTCATAATCCTTCTTCTAAATCCCATGTGTGTACTGGTATTCAACACCCACCAATGAGCGATGTCAATAATTGACATGCACACTGCATATCAGTATTGCGAATGCACCACAAATTTGTTCTGCGTAGTCCCAAATTTTAGTGCGCACACCCGTGCACCATTGTTTACTGCACATTTCCAATGTCGCACTCCACAACATCTAGAATTTAGTGCGCACACTTGCACATTCTTAATTTATGCGCACCATGGCCACATTGTAATTCCAAATTCGGCCACTTACAAGACCGAATTTGTTTTTGGCCTTAATTAGAAACTCGTCCCATGTAGGATCAGTGTTGAAACTGAAGCTCTGATGCTTCTTGTTGTCCTATGTCCCATACAAGTCCAGTGTTGAACCAATATATATGATACCAAAATGTAACATTCCTTGTTACCAATCTTCTCTGATACCAATATGTAACATCCCCAACCACCCAGGCTGGGCGATGTCACACAATCTCAACTTTTGTCACTATGATACAATAATGTAACATTACCTATCTTACTACTTGAAAATTGCCACTCTCAAAATCCAGTGCGTAGATTCTACTCTATAACACTAGTCTACGTAGTATTACTTCAAGTAACATGCTCAACCTCAAGCTGAGTTATGCCACACTAACTTTCTCCTTTATACACAACTTAAAATAGTGAAAGTAACTCAATATAATTGTGCACACAAGCAACTGGCACACAACACTTCTGCATGCGTAAACCATATTGAACATATGCTCACTAATGTGCACGAAACCATTCTGACGTCACACACCAATTCCAATTTTCCTTGTGCACGGGGTCTATTCCCCTACATGCACAAACGAATCCCAACCTCTTGTGCACATAAGATACTTTCTTATGCACATGACCATTCAAACCTTGCCTCAAAGACTCATGACCCATAACATATGTTTAACTTAACAGGAAAGATTATCAACATTTCTCATACTCAACAAGTACGACTACCAACACTGAATATCGACACCACACTTTACATGTGCAAGAAACATTAGACAAAATAATAATAATTACTTATATGAAACAACATAGAAGAATTAAACCCATAATAAACATATATAATTAAGCACACAAATACATTTATCTTTTATGAAAAGTCACCAACTGCATGTAGAACTCAGACGTTCCTCCCATCCATAGACTCTGTTGCTCATAACATTTCAGCAATAGGTCACCCCCGAGTTGGGGCTTAACTCCACTGAGGAAAAACGATTCCTAATTCTAGGCTAAAGTATGACTATCAACATAATTGCTCAGTCCAAGGTGCCACTACTACAACTAATATACATTCTCTCATTCCCCACATACCTATTACACCCAAGGAAGTGTTCCCCTTCTCTATTCAACATTCCCTCGACTGCCCCACTTCCCTTCCAAGGTTCCAGCAATAGGCCAGGCAAGAAGTCTCATAGCCCTGCCACTAATGCCCAACACACCCGGGAATAACTCTTAGCAAAACTCTCACCTAGAGAGAATGATCGCGGGCCTTACAACCCTTCTCTTAGAAAACAAATCTCTCACCTAGAGAGACTACTCACTAGCCTAACAACTCGCCTCATCGACAACAAAACTCTGGTTACAATACAAAAAAAAACCTTACAAGCTTCTCTCTACATATAAGGTAATAATTGGATTTTCCAGATAGTCTGAACCCTTCTTCCTATGACAAAATGAATGAATTCCTGAAAGAATGAGTTCTCCCCCCCGAAATACACTAAGGCCAACAACATATATTAAATGCCTTAAACTTGACAGTTGTCACCTTCAAAAGTAGCTTTAGCCACTTGGTGACTCATTCCCATCCTTAGGAAATTAGGATGAATAATTATCCATAACTTACACTTTTCTGAAAATATTAATAAAATATTCCCTAGGACTTAAGTCCCCCCCTTTTCCCTTTTCGATGGAGTTATCCCCCCATCTCTTTTTGTCTGATCTATCTGCGCACAACGATGTAATATTATTAATGATTGTGATTACATTTACATGGATAGGCGCACTAGCCTATTTGCATCCCGACTCACTAGCCTCATAACCATACGAGCTCTCCAACCTCAATGTATATATAACTCAGTTTGATGCACACTTACAGGTAATTCCCGCAAACTTAGTCAAGTGAAAAACCAAAAATTGGTGCCAACGGCTCACCAGCCTATATGTACATTTACATGTACAATTGTTACCAATGGCTCATCAACCTATATGTACAATTACAAAGCGTTCAGATTAGGGACATTACATGCAACTTATAGTTCTAATTTCTTGTGTTTTCAATGTTTGTCATTTGATCATCATTGATGTTACAATGTATTATGTTACATGTTATGTATCATGTAAATATTCTAGTTTCTAACAAAATATGAATCTTTATGTCTATATTTGATTTTTGTATGTGCAATTTTTTTTTTTTTCATATATATAATTTCTAAATATATATGTGTGTGTGTGTGTGAGAGAGAGAGATCATCATGTCATGTGTCGAACACTCGTATTTTTGTGTCCTCTATGTATCGTGTCAGGTGACTTAGCCACTAACAATTTAAAATATTTTGTATAATGGAATAATATATCTATGTACCTAGTATTCATAATCCTAGTTGCACAATCATTGGTTGGGCTACAGTTCAATGATAAACCAATGGGTGTTTACCACCATTGGTCCAATTTTGATTCCCAATGTTTTGGCACATGCACCGTCTCTCACCTACCCAGGGATACCTAGAGAAACACGTCCCAAGAAACTAGCCCCACTCTAGTAAAAAATGGGAAGTTTTTGTTAAAAAATATATATTAAAAAAAGCATTGCATGGGCCAATTGTTTACAAAATTAACCACCTCCAAAGGTCAAAATTACCTATGAAAGAGTCACATCATGTCAATCCATGAATACAAGTTAAGGTTTAATTGTCTATGCCAAAACACACACATACTCCAACAACCAAAGATAAGAATTCAAAAACAAATCTACAATTGTATTCCACAAAATCATATCTAAAGAAAAACAATCATAAGTTTTCGAGAATGACTACTCAACCAGTAGTAACTTATTGAGAGGGTATAATCAAACAATCCTCATCTCTAGTCAATATATCTAGATCCAATGATCTTCTATGTAAGCCCATACACATAAAAAAAATGAATGACATAGGTAGATTCACATACACACACATAGATAACATCTCACCAAATCCCATGTACGTCGAAAATGAATGATATTGTTAGATTCACCAATCTATATGTAGATCATCCATAGTTGAAAGGTTATCTATTATAACAAACAAAAGATAAATTCAGTAAATGCATGCCGAATTTTCAACTAGAAAACAAATAAATAACAATTACAAGAGGACATGGATCAATCAATACCAAATCTCAAACCTTGGATAAAAAAGGAATCGATTCCAACAAAATAGAAAACAATTCCCAGTTCAATTCAGTGCAAAACTAGACCAGTCATAGTTGCATTAAAAAAATCCATAAGAACCACCACTCATTAGAGTGTATTCTATTGTATTTACATTTTGCAATTTGTGTAGCAATCCAACAAATTTATCATCTATCGACTCTAATTGTTATTTATCAATGGTTTTTTATTCCATACCTTTACTCATCAAGGGAATTTATAGACTATTGCAAGTCTACAAATTGTCCATCTTTGATTTTTAATGTTTTCTTCAGTAAACTTCATCATCGGAATTTTCCTTTCAAAGGGAATAATATTACAATAATCATAGTCATACCATGCTTCATTTCTATGTTTTCACTTAGTTTACTCTCTATAGAAAGAATGTGTTTATTCCTAATGCAAGCGCTCATATTTTTAACACATATTCATTATATACATTCTATGTTTCTCCCTTCAATCTTAGTGTCTATTCCATGCAACTAGTGGAAAGATTAGAATTGTAATTGTAGGCAACCCTTTGTCCGATATAAGTTGATTGATGGGTACAAATGTCCACGAAGCCTACTATGTGATAGATGTTCAAGTTACTCTAAAAGTATTTACACCATGTTTGGGGGTGCTTCATGAGATTTGGGATACATGGTGTATGTTCATCCCCTGGATGGTCTGACATGGTTTGTGGTGGATATGCACAACTAAGATGGCTTGCTCAATGGATGCTTGACTTTAGTTGATTGTAGGCTCAAATTTCTTCCCTTAGGCATTGGAGATTTCTTGGCAGTTTGGTTGATGCCCTTCATTGAGGTCTCATGGATGAGCCATTTGTTTAAAGAATTCCCTACAAGGGATGTGCATCTTGTGTATGATGGACGAGGGCTTCAAGCCCTAGTTGACATGTGGTAGCTTGGTTTCTTTTTCGAAAGATTGGAGACAGATCAAAGATGCTTAGGGATTTGAAATTTTTCTTGCAAAGGGTATCTGACCCAATGGAGTATAATTCTTTGGAGGATAAATGGAGTTTGTGGAGGCTCATTGTGGAATGGTGTGGACTTTCCTTATGTATCTACATCACCTTCAAGTCATTATTGTGCATAACATCGCCATTGGAGAATGACACTTGTACTCTAGAAAGGATGTCTCACTTGTGTGGCCTACAAGGGATCATGTAGGTTTGCTTATAAGGGTTTAGGCCCACATAGTAATGTTGGCCCCATTTAACTCATATAAATGGAATAAGGAGAGAGTTTTTCCACAACATATTCATTCACTCACTTGTATTCACTCTTGTGATGAGATGTGACTAAGATAAGAGAGTAAGCAATTCCTATCTCTCTCTCTTTGTCTCTCTCTCAAGTCTTCACTTGTGTTATCTCACTCTCTCTTTAGGCATAGGTTTTATTGGTCTTCTTGGAGTTTCTTGGAGCATCTTGGAATTCTAGGGTTAGGGTTTATCCCTTGGCGATTAGGGTTTTGAGAGAAAACCCTAGGATGGATTTGTGAAGAAGAAGAGAGGAGAAGGATGTCTTGCCTTGGAGGTTGTATTGGAGAGGTTATTTTCACTTGGATCTTCTTGGTTGAGCTAGTGTTTGATGATTTACTGTAGCTAGGGATTTTTGGATAGTTGATTTTTTTGTACTATCCTTGAGAAAAGGTTACGGTATGTAATTGTACCTCATCTTGAGCTTAAAATGAAGTTTCTAGTTGTCCACATCTTGTGTCATTTTCATATTTGATTTTCAGCTATATATGTTCTTTATGCTTTTCTATTTGCAACCATTTATGTCTTGCTTATTTGACATGTGTAAAAGGGAAAATTATTAAGTGATTTGACATCTAAGGAAGAATATAAGGGGTTGATTTTACTATTGTAAAAGTGCATTTTCAGATCTGATTATTGGTTAAAATATTGTCTGAGAAGGGGCTGAAACTTATCTCTTTGTTTGGTATATTTTCTCCACATAGATAAAAAACTTCCCACTTCAATTCAAGGGTGAAAATGGACCAATCATAGTTGCATTAGAAAAATTCATAAAACCACCACTCATTAGAGTGTATTTTATTGTATTTACAATTTGTGACTTATGTAGAAATCAAAACAACTTATCATCTATTGACTCTAATTGTTTCTTTCTCAGCGGTTTGTTATTCCCTACCTTTAATCATCAAGGGAATTTACAGATTGTTTCAAGTTTACAATATTTCTATCTTTAATTTTTAATGTTTTCTTCAATAAACTTCATCATCGAAATTTGTCTTTCAAGGGGAATAAGATTACAATAATAATAGTTATATCATGCTCCATTTATCTGTTTTCAATTATTTTACACTCTATAGAAAGATTGTGTTTATTCCTAATCCAAGTGCTCATAGTTTTAACATATATTCATTATATATATTCTATGTTTTTCCCTTCAAACTAGCGTCAATCCTCCATGCAACTGGTGGAAAGATTATAATTGGGATTGTAGGAATCAATTTGTCCATTATAAGCCAATTGATGGGTACAAATGGCTAAATAAGAATCCTACTATGTGTTAGATTTCCGGGTTACTCTGAAAGTAATTACACCATGTTTGGGGGTGCTTCATGAGATTTGGGGCACATGGAGTATGATTAGCTCCTGGATGGTACATGATTGATTTGCATGTTGGAGGTGGCTTAATTAGTGGTTTCTTGACCTCATTTCAACACTTTCATGACATTCTTCATTGGAGCGTTGAATATCTTCAAATGACTTGGTGACATTCTACATGCTAGTCGCATGGAGGAGGTTCCTTTCTTGGAGAACGCCCTACATTGGAGGAGGAGTGTATGGAATTTAAGAGGAGGGAATTGAGCCCTCAATAAAGTGGGGTAGGTTGGATGTTTGCATCGATATACGAAGCTAACTTGGGGACATCTAGGTTGCAAAATTTTTCATGCAGGAGGAGTGAATCCAGTGGAGTAGATGGTCTAGAAGGAGAATTGGATTCATTGAAGGTTTGTAGGAGAAGCATTGGACACATCTCATGGAGAACCCTTACATCAGAGCCTTTCTTGTGGATGACATCGCCATGGGTCTTGATATGTGTACTCAAAGTGTAGCATTCCACATGTGTGAACCTACTTGTGTCTTTGTAGGTTTCTTGTAAGGTTTAGGCGCACATATTTTTTTTGGCCTCCCTTACCTCTCATATATATAGAGGAAGGAGAGAATCCTTTCATCATTCTCAAATGAAAATCATCATTGTACTCTTTTCTTTGTACTTGTCTCCTTGGAGTAAGGCACCAGGGTTCATGAGGAAACATTAGGAGAAGTAATGAAGTCTAGAGAGGACATCTTTGTTGGGAGATTTCTCTCGTGAGATGCTTGGATTTGTTCTTGTGAGATAAACATTGGAGATGATGATCTCATTGTGTATCATCTTGATCATATTCTATGGTGTACCTATGATCCAAAAAGGATCCAGAGAAGACTAAGGACAACTCAGAACTCATAGAAGCAACTCAGGAAGCTCAGAAATGGTCTTAGCAAACAGAGAAAGGGAAAAAATTCAAAATTATAAAAACTCAGTGAAAATGGCATCATCGCGAAGAGCGCGTCACAAGCTTTCCAACGATGCAAACGGCTCGTCAAACAGAGTTACAGATCGAAATATATTTGCGGTCAAAGTTTGGTCAACCTAGCCAAGTAAGCAAGGGATGAGTCAGCATCCGTACTATTGACGTCAACATCAGTATGGATGATGTCAACATCCATATAACATATGTGGCACACGCAGGAGGCAACACGTGTCATGTTGATGTCAACATGGCAATAGCATGGCGACGTGGTAGCACCAGAGGATGTCATGCATCATTTGTTTTTGGATTTTTCGGGTCGATCTGTGGACTAATGAAAAAGTGACACGTGGCAATACGTACAACCACATGGCAGACCGTACGATGATGTTGTTGCCTGATATGGAAATTAAGGTGGCATATCATATATTGACATGGCAGGTGACTGTACAGTTGGTTGGTGTGGCCCAACGGTTGGCTGCCACGTGGCAGTGGGAAAATTCCCAATGAGGACCCAAGAATGAAATTCCAAAAATAAAAAAAAATGGCAGGTCTGCGAAATCTCGTGGAACCCTACCAGATCTGGTGGCCCAACGGGAAATCTAAACCATCGTTTAAAGTTGGTGAAACCACCATTTAAATATATGCATATATGTTACAACAAACACCCATTATACGCCTTAACTATAGCTCTTCCAACCCCTAGGCAAAACAACCATGTTGTTAATATCGCCCACAATTTTATTTAAAAATTAAAATCCGCCTAGTGCAGAGGGTGGGGGGGGTGTGTGACGGTACGACGGGGCATGGTTTACGAGGCAATTTTTGGGAATTAATTGCAGGTTGCAGTGCACTGAAATTGAGACAAAGTTTCTCTTGGGCCTGGGATTGACCAAGTCGGATTGAGGCATGGAGACAATCATTTTTGGGTAATTAGACGCCACGAATTCAATGGTGTTTTTTGTTTTCTTATCTAAGCAAAGCTTTTGCAACTTGATTCCAAAATGAGGTATACTTATGTATTTTGCCAAATTCTTTTGCTAAGTTAATAAAAAGGCCTACCCATTTGAGAGCAGGACCTGGAGACGTAGTCCACCAGGGATGAACTCTGTTATCAATTTTTTGTGTTCAGATTTGATACTTATGTCTCTTCATTATTGAGCTTTTCCTTCTTTAATGGTGCACTTTAATTTATGCTCATTTAATACAATTCTTTATAAGTCACTTCGATGAAAAGATCCTGTATCATGTTGGTATCAGAGCAATCATCTTTGACGTGAATTGTTGAATGTGAATGCTTACTAGGGCCAAGCATAAGTAGGGCAAAGGAACTCTTAAGACTTTCAATCCTGAAGTTGGCCATGCATCCCAAAGGAAGAAAATGGCAGAGGAGGACAAGCATGATGAACATGAGAAAAACTTCCATATGGTCTTTTATCGCATGTCAGAAATGGTCGAATGAAAGTATGGAGACTACGAGAAGAGGATGAAGAAGAAAGGGAAGAAAAATGAAGCACAAGTTGATGATGATGCTTCGGTAAATCAAGGGGTTGGAGGAGACCCTCCTAAGCCTCCATATTCACCATCAAGTTCTAGTTCTTCTTCCTCTGAGCATTCTCATCCTTCTCATCATTATAGCCATAAAGCCTCTTTTAAGAAACCATTATTAAATATTGATGTAAAATTTTCTTTACCTATATTTAATGGAGATGCTAATCCTAAAAAGATAGATAATTGCATTTGATAGGTTGAAGTATACTGTCGTGTTCAACAGATTGATGAAGAGGAAGTTTAAGTGCAACTGGATTCTCTTCGGTTGGAAGGCACCGCTATTGTATGGTGGGAGAGAAAATTTCCGGACATAAGTAAGTGTGGTAATCTTCTTTCCTCATGGTCGGAATTTAAATCAGCGATAAAGAGGCAATTTTATCCATTGGGTTATTTACATAAAGAAATGATGGAATGACAAACTTTAAGACAAACTAAAGGTCAAACTGTACAAAGTTTCACAAAAGAATTTAGGAAGAAATCTCTTGCATTAAACATTCCTTCGGATTCTTATGAAACTTTAATGAAGTATATTGGCGCACTTCATAGTTATATTCGTTATACTTTTCTATTATTTAACCCCACCAGTCTTGATGAAGTTTGTGTGCAAGCCACTCACCTTGAGAACAGGGGAAATCATATTCAAGAATATCCCACAAATAAACCTTCCAATCTCCCACATAATCCATTGAAGAAGTTTAAAAGGAAGAACAAGAAGACCGCCACAGTAAAGAGAGAAGAAGGAAATCCATCTGGCACTCATTGCAAGAAAAGTGGTCATGATGATGAACTATGTTGGAAACTACATCCAGATAAGAGACCGAAACAGTTTGGTGGAAAGGGGAAGACAAAAATTGTTTCTACAGTGCAACAAGATCTTGGTTCTGATTCAGGAGACGAAAGAAAGATCAGAGAGGTTGGAGTACAAGGTAAAGATTCCCCTCTGTTAGGATATTTAGACACTTAGGAGTTAGTTAAGATCTACTTGGTCTAATATGTCGTTAGGTAAAAGTGTGTTTCTTTAGTATGCATTAGTATGCATTTGTAGTTAGGAAATCCGACGGTCACGATATGTTCCCGACATAGAGTGATCCGACGCTTCATACTCTCCTCGATCTTAACGGCCATTGATCTGTGGCTTAACACCCGATTGGTCCATGATCTCTATTTAAAGAGCATGGAGGGTCATTTTTCGATGATCGATTGTGAGAAACTCTCTTGTAAAATATCTCTGTAATCTTTTTCTTTGAATTAATAAACTGCTCCAAGTGGTCGCGTTGGCTGGGGCCGTGGATGTTTCCCCGTAGGGATTTTACCACGTGAAAACATCGGTGTGTTGATCTTTGATCAGGTTATGTGAGTGGTTACTGAAGGTTTTCTTCCTCTGTTGGAATACCTGTGTTGTCAAACATGGTATCAGAGCCTGTTTGAAGACCCGCTCCTGTTGTAGATCGAGATCGTGAAGCCGAGTTTCCTCATCTTCATTTTCTGGAATTTTCATACATTTCTGGGCTGAGAGGATTGTTCCATTGCATCTGGAGCACTTGTTTCATTCAGGAACACTTTTAGTTTCACTCGAAAAGGTTTTTGTTTGCCTAAGATACGACCATTACAGTCAGATCCGGAGGTATAAAGTCTGAATACGCAATTTTTTTTAAATATTTGCAAAGTTTTGATTTTATTTTGGTTTGTATTTTTTTAATTTCGGGCTGCTACTCTTTTAGATCTGCGTATGCTCTTTGCCCCGCGCCTTGTGCTATCTTGGCAAATCAGAAACAGATAGAAAAAGGTGCATCTTCCGGGTAAGCTAACCGAGATCTAACCCTTGTTGTCATCGAGAAGC
>ML787733.1:95840-119822 GCA_009831015.1 Picea engelmannii
TCGAACACCCTCATGCTAGTTCAAATTCAAATAATGAATCTCATGATGATGAACGAAAGAGGAATGAATTATTTCACATAAGAGTTGTATCTAAACACACTAAGATAGTTACATTATTTGATCCAGGTTCCCAAGTAAATTTGATATCCGAAGCACTTTTCAAAAATATGGGTCTTGAAACGAAACCACATCCAAAGCCTTATCCTCTTGGTTGGGTATGTGATAAAGAAAAAATTAATGTCACCAAACAATGTAGGGTCATATTTGATATTGCTTCAAAGTTGATTGATGAAGTGGATTTGGATGTTGTATCACTTGATATATGTGGCATAGTGTTGGGCAGTCCTTATCTTTATGATAGAAAAGCAATCTTCTTTCATCATGAGAAAAAATACCACCTTACTAAGGAGGGAGTGGAATATATTGTTATATCTCATAGCATGAGGGTAAACACAACACTTGTTAGTGCAGGACAAATGAAGAGACTCATAAACACTAATAAGAGATATGTACTCATGGTCATAAGGGAGAAATATGTTGGAACATCCGATGCTTTCCAGGTATGTGATCCTTCTCATAAGAAATAATTAATTGATATTGTTTCTAAGTGTGATGATATTTTCTAGGAACCAGATGGATTACCTCCTAAGAGGGAAATCCAACATGAGATACATCTTCAACATGATTCTCCTCTTCCTAATGTGAGCATGTACAAGATGTCAGTTGTAGAGATGACAGAGATCAAGAAGTAGGTACAAGGCTTATTGGATCAAGGCATCATCAGGCCCATCTCATCTCCTTGTGGTTCTTTGATCATGATGGTGCCAAAGAAATATGGCACATGGCGAATGTGTGTCGATTATCGTGCCATAAATAAAATCACGGGGAAAAATCGATGCCATGTTCCTTGTATAGATTATTTACTTGATCAGTTAAATAATGTTGTTTATTTCACTAATTTGGATTTGCACAGTGGATACCATCAGATCAAGGTTGCAGAAAAGGATGCATGGAAGACTTCCTTTAAAACCAAATAGGGATTTTTTGAGTGGTTAGTTATGCCGTTTGGGATTTGTAATTCTCTAGAAACCTTCATGTGTGTGATGAATGATGTATTCAAGCATTTTCTAGATGATTTTGTGATTGTATATTTAGACGACATTCTTATTTTTAGCGAGACTTGGGATGAACATGTGAGACATGTAAAGCGAGTATTGGATACTTTGCAAAGGGAAAAGTTGTATGTAAAATTGTCCAAATGTGAATTTGGTAAGACTGCACTTGTGTACTTAGGTCATATTGTAGAAGGAGGACAATTAAAAATTGATCCTTCAAAGATTGATGTAATTGTAAATTGGCATGAACCCAAAAGTGTAACCAAGATACGAAGCTTCTTAGGTGCAGTCTAGTATTGGAGGAGGTTCATTCCAAAATTCTTCTTTATAGCAGCTCCTTTGCATGCCTTAACCAGTGTGAAGAACACTTTTCAGTGGGGAGGAAAGAAACAAAAATATTTCAACACTTTGAAGGAAAATATCAATGTTGCACCAGTATTAGCACTGTTGAATCTTCAATAGCCCTTTGAGATCAAGACAGATGCCAATGGATACGCCATGGGTGCAGTATTGATGCAATATTGTAAGCCTATCTGTTAGCACTATGAAACTTTTAACCAAGTTGTTGTTAACTATCCTACATATGATAAAGAGTTGTATGCATTAGTTCAAAGCGTAAAGAAATGGAAGCACTACTTGTTAGGGAAGGAAACAATCATACATACAGATCATCAACCCTTACAGTATCTCCAAGCACAAACCAAACTGCAACAATCTCGACATTACAGATGGATGGGTTTCCCACAACAATTTCATTTGGTAATCAAGTACAAAAAAGGTACAAGTAACAAGGTAGCTATTATGCTTTCTAGACCTCATATTGTTGCTTATATTGTTTTGAAGAATGCTTCTTTATCTCATGATAACTATGTGGAACAATATATCATTGATGAAGATTTTAAAGAATTATATGAGAAGCTAACCCATGTTGCATTGGTAGAGAACTATTGTCTGCAGGGAAAAATACTCTACCATATTGGAAAGCTATGTATTCCTACAAGTGAACGAGTCCATGTAATACGAAAAGCTCACACTTCTCTTGTGTCTATGCATTTTGGGGTAGGAAAAACTATGGCTCATTTGTAGAGGTTTTGTTACTGGCCTCAAATGAAAGCAATTGTAACTAAATATGTAAAGGGGTGTGTGATGTGTTCTACTTGTAAGCCCGCTAATAGAAAACTGGGGCTATACTCACCACTAATTGTTCCATCCCATCCATGGGAAAGTATCTCCATGGATTTTGTAGGGGGTTTACCAATGTCGAAAGGGGGTCATGATTATTTGTATGTTGTAGTGGATAGGTTCAACAAGATGTGTATCTTAATGCCATGTAAAAAGAAGATCACTACCAAGCAGACTACCAATCTCTTCTTTCAGTATGTTTGGGTTCACTTTGGGTTACCCACATCCATTATCTTGGATCGAGATACTCGATTCCTTGGGGATTTTTGGACAAGCTTGTGGAGAATGATGGACACCAAGTTGAAGAGTAGCACTGATTTCCATCCACAGAATGATAGATAGACATAGGTTGTAAACCGAACAATGGTACTTTTTCTTTGAGGATACTGCAGCAAGCATCCTAAGGTATGGGATGAATATATACCCTATGTACAACATTCTTACAACTGAGCCTTATATTCCTCCACTCAGTGTTCGCATTTTGAAACATGTTTTGGGTACCTACCTAAAGTTCCTTTGTACTTGATGTATGGGATAGATGTCGATTCAAATGAAGAAAGAAATGAAGATAGAGCCTGCATGTTCATCCAGAGGGTCCAACAGGTACACCAAGCAGTCAGGGAATAGTTGGAGAAAATTCAAGCACAGTATAAAGCTCGAAATGACAAACATAGGGTTGATCATCAGTTCCAGTTTGGAGACTAGATATGACTTCACATCAGCAAGGAGAGATTCAAGAGTGAAGGAAAGAAACTCAAGCCCATTCATTATGGACCCTTCAGTATTTTGGAGAAAAGTGGTACCAATGCTTTTCGTCTAGATCTTCCACCTTATATGCAGATTTACTCAGTTGTAAATGTAGAAAACTTGAAACTTTTTTAGCCTCCCATGATCATGGACTAGGATGAGGAAGTTTCAATACCTTCAGTTGATGAGTTTTCTCCTGAGTACTTGGATGAGTTAAAGGAAGATATCATCCTGGAAAAAAGGACAAGGACTTCACGCATGGGTTATGTTGATTATCTTCGATTAGGATTAAAGGGAACACATCCAAGCAAAGCAAAGTGGATTGAGAAGGACAAGCTAAGGGAACTTTTCCATCACTTGTCTATTGATTGATGAAAGCTTTTGGTGGTCCAAAAATCTCTCAGTGGGAAGGTGTGATCCAAAACGGATCCATAGAAGACTAAGGATAGCTCAGAACTCACAGAAGTAACTCAGGAAGCTCAGAATGATCTCAGCGGATAGAGAAAGGGAAAAAATTCAAAGTTCTCAAAACTCAATGAAAATGACATCATCGCTAAGAGTGCATCGTAATATTTCCAACGACGCAAATGACTCATCAAGCAGAGTTACGGATCGAAAAGTATTCATGGTCAAAGCTTGGTCAACCTAGCCCAGTCAGCAGGGGATGAGTCGGCATCCATACTGCTGATGTCAGAACCAATACGGATGACATCAACGTCCGTAAATCATATGTGTTACACGCAGGAGGTGAAACATGTCATGCTGACGTCAACATGGTGATGTGGCAACACCATAGGCTGCCACGTGTCACTCATTTTTGGCTTTTTTGGGTCGATCTGTGGATCAATGAAAAAGCACCACATGGAAGTCTATACAACCACATGGCAGACCGTACTGTGACATGGTAGGTGACTGTACAGTTGATTGTCATGGACCAATGGTTGGCTGCCACGTGGCCCAGTCATGGGTTGCCACGTGGTAGTGGGAAAATGCCCAATGAGGGCCCGAGAATGAAATTCCAAAAAATTTAAAAATGGCAAGTCCGCCAAATCCGGTGGAACCCCACCAGATCTGGAGGCCCAATGGTCAATATAAACCACCGTTTAAAGTTGGTGGAACCACCATTTAAATATATGCATATACGTTACAAAAAACACCCAAAAGGGGAGGCTCGCAGGCTCGACCCCGGGACCTCCCCCATTATACGCCTTAACTATAGCTTCGCCAACCACTAGGCCAAACGAACCTGTTGTTAATACCGCCTGCAATTTTTATTTAAAAATTGAAATCCACCTAGTGTAGAGGGGCGAGGCGCATGACAGTACGGTTGGGCATGGTTTACGAGGAAATTTTTGGGAATTAATTGCAGGTTGAAGGGCACGGAAATCGAGACAAAGTTTCTCTTGGGCTTGGGAGTGGCAGAGTCGGATTGAGGTGTGGAGATAGTCATTTTTGGGTAATTTGATGCCACAAATTCAATGGTGTTGTTTGTTTTCTGATATGAGCAAAGCTTCTGCAGCTTGATTCGAGAATGAGGTATACTTATGTATTTTGTCAAATTCTTTTTCTGAGTTAATAAAAAGGCCTACCCATTTGAGAGCAGGACCCGGAGACATAGTCCACTAGGGACGAACTCCATTATCAATTTTTTGTGTTCATATTTGATGCTTATGTCTCTTCATTATTGAGTTTTTCCTTCTTTAATGGTCACTTTAATTTATGCTCATTTAATACAATTCTTTATAATTCACTTCGATGAAACGATCCCAGATCAACCTGGTAGAGGTGCATGACCTTGTTGAGGTTGTTGGTTGTGAAACCCTAAGTTGTTTGAGAGAAGCACTTGGACCCTAGGAAAGGTTTTTTCTACTTCACATATTGATGATTTGTGCACTTGAGGATTGTTTCAGAATGTGTAAGATGACTCTCAGTAGTACAAAGTGTGGCAGGATGGAGGGGCTTCTAATTTTTCTCCATGGAAGCTCATGCTACAAATACTTATGGAAGAAGCCAAACTTTGGAAATATGTTGAGAAAATGGCTCCAAAACTGTTAAGCCCTAAATAGTGGCATATTACCCCTTAATTGGGGCATATTACATTAGTAATGTTATTTTATTTATGTCATCTTGGGTCCATTAGTTGTAAATGTACCTCCTAGTCTCCTATATATACCAAGTAGAACTTTTCATTTGTAATCATATTGTATTTGGAAATTTATGTGGTGTATAAGGAGGTCTCCCCCTCGAAGAGGCTTATTACCTGAAATTGTCTCTTTGTCAAAGCGTTGAGTACTTATTCTGAGGTCTTTTTAGCTATTTTGATATTTGGTTCTTAACATTTGGTATCAGAGCTCAAGGTATTAGGGTTTCGTTGTTGCATCTGAGACACCTTGGAATTTCCACTATAACTTTTTTCCTATGACGTTTCAAAAAGAATCCATTGGAGGATATTTAATAGAGGGCTCAAGGTACGTGGGGTTCAAATTTAAGCTCCTGAGGCCTTATAATTTTGGATATATATCTTGTTTAAGATAGGGTTTTGGAATCATCCTGAATTTAGTCATCGCGGAATTTTCACTATAAATTTGTTTTTGTGATGTTTCAGACCCTAAAACCCTATGGATATTCATAGAAATTATCAAGGAAGTTGTGACAAAAATTTCAGATTTTGGGTCATCCTACTTTTGTAGGTACACCCTGTGTAAGATAGGGTATCTAACTAGTCATATTAACTAGTATCAAACAGGTGTTCCGGGTGAAACAATGATATTTTACTCAATGAGTATCCAAATTAAGTGAGACTAGTTGCATTGGATAGCGGAAAGTCTGTAGTAATTCTGGTGCAAGCATCAGAATCAAATATCAGATATTGTTCTCTTGGCATGCTTTACAAGTACGCTCTCCTGGAAGGGATATAAATTAGCAAGGTGTGGGGAAGTTACCATAAATTCCACTTGGCACATCCAATTTTGATCAGACCTGTGGAATTGCGGAGAAGAAATATCAGAGAACTACAAAAAAAAAATTAGACTAAGAAGGGATGAAATTTTGGAGATACAACGGAAGAAAGATCATCTAGCAGAACCACCTCGAAATCAAGGTTTAAAAGTGATACTTGGCCAACATGCCACCAAAAAAGGGAACTACTACACCAAATAAGCCTCCAGACAGTCCTACTTGGACTATTGATGAAGGTGAAGAAATGCGCAGGGACATAAATTATTTACAAAAGAACACAATAACAAAAGATGAACTACAAGGGATGATGGATTCAACTGAACCTAAGTTGGAGGCAATAATGGATACTAAGATGGATGTTTTAAAAAGGGATATCATGGAAGGATTGAAAAAATTCCTAATAGAGAGGTCACCTAAAAGTGGTAATGTATGCCATGAAATTCATGATGAGGACACAAGGAAGATGAATCAAGTCTGGAGAAACTCCAACTTTGCATTGAAGACCAACCACTTTCCTAAGATCGATATGAGGAAGTTTGATGGGAAGGATCCAATCATATGGAGCAGTTCTTTGATCTACATGATGTGCCACATACACAAAAGGTACGGATTGCTTCTTTGTATTTAGAACCCAATCAATTTGTGTGGTATCGATGTTTTTGCTCTCGTAAATCACTTGTCACTTGGACGATTTTCATGGAAGAAATGATAGCACACTATGAGGATACAAGGAGCAATGTCTTCTTTAGCCAATTGATAAATCTCAAGAAAAAGGGTTCAGTTTTGAAGCATATTGAGAACATCCAAATATTGAATATAAAGGTAACGAATATTCCATATGAGAAGCAGATTGATGTATTCATAGGAACTTTAAAGGATAACATTCAACATGAGGTTCACCTTTGGGAACCCAAATCATTGGAGAATGCATTCAGGGTGGCGAGAAATATTGAAAGTAAAAATGTGGCTATGGCTACTAGAAGGACCACTCCTAACATCTATCGAGAGAATAATGTTCCTTCTTCTAAAACACCTCAACCTACAAGGTTGACACCTCAACAATTGGAGGAAATAAAATAAAAAAGTTCATGCTTTAATTGTGATGACAAGTACAATAAGGGACATAAGTGTGGTGAGAATAAATTATTCTACATAGATTGTGAAGAGGAAGAAGAACAAGAACAAGAATAAGAACCATCTCAAGATGAAAACATAGAAGAGATTTCTTCTGAAGAGTTGACTCCCACGATATCATGTAATGCATTGGATGGAATTAGCACTCCTCAAACCCTCAAGAACGAATGATATATAAAAAAAAAAGGTAATAGTCCTAATTGATTCTATTAGTACTCATAATTTTTTTCACTATAAATTAGCCAAAGCTCTCAATTGCTTTATATATCCAGTGCCAGAGTTTCAATTAATAATTGCAAATGGAGGAACTATCAATTGCTTAGAAAAATGCCATAGGATCAATCCTGCTATGGGGGAATATGTAATGCACAGTGCAATGATTTCTATACCCGTGGGTGTTGCTGATGTCGTACTAGGAGTCCAATGGTTACAATCATTGGGAACAATGGCTTTTAATTTTCAAGAAATTTTCATGAAATTTTCATTGCAAGGGAAGGAAACTAAGTTAAGGGGTATCGTAGGGAAACCTAATAAGGTGATAAGCTCTAATGGCATGACAAAATTATTGAAAAAGGGGCATCAGGGTGTAATTGTACAATTATTCTCACTAGATGTTCAAACATCTAAGATGTCTATTCCTCTAGATCTCCAAGGGATCATTGATAAGCATTCCAAAGTATTTGAAGATATTCCAAGAGGTCTTCCACCCACTCGAAATCATGATCATGCTATTCACCTAATTCGTGGGAATGTTCCTCCTAACATCGGGCTTTACAGATACCCTTATGCCCATAAGAGTGAAATTGAGTGTATGGTTGAAGAAATGTTAGAGGCTGGGATTATTAGACCTAACCAAATTTCTTACTCTACACCGGTGGTTATGGTACTCAAGAAACAGGGCTCATGGCGTATGTGTCTAGATTATAGAGAGCTCAACAAGATCACTATTAAATATACGTTTCCCATTCCCGTCATTGATGAATTGTTAGATGAACTACATGGAGCAATCTATTTCACAAAGTTGGATCTTCATTCAAGGTATCATCAGATTAGAATGAAGGAAGCAAATATCCCAAAAACAACATTTTGAACTCATGAAGGCCATTATGAATTTTTGGTCATGTCGTTTGGCCTTACAAATGCACCTTCCACATTCCAAGGGTTGATGAATTCCATTTTCAAGCCCTTCCTTCGAAAATTTGTGTCAGTAGTTTTTTGATGATATACTAATCTATAACAAGTCTTGGGAGGATCATGTTCGACATGTTGACAAGGTGCTACAACTACTAAAGGAGCAACAACTATATGCCAAACTATCCAAATGTTTATTTGGGGCGAAGGAGGTAGAGTATTTGGGTCATATTGTATCTCTTGAAGGTGTCAAGGTAGACCCTAACAAGATTAAATCCATGATGGGTTGGCCGATTCCCAAAACATTGAAGAATCTTAGAAGATTTTTTGGTTTGACAGGTTACTTCTGCAAGTTTGTTCAGAACTATGGAAGAATAGAAACACCTTTAATGACATTAACTAATAAGGATGCATTTTCATGGAATCCATAGGACACTCAAGATTTTTAACAACATAAAGAGGCGATGTGCAAATCTCCTGTCTTGACCACACCAAACTTCACAAAAACCTTTATTATGGAATGCGATGCCTCGGGAAATGGCATTGGTGTTGTTCTAATGCAAGAAGGAAGGCCCCTTGCTTTTTAAATTCGGCCACTCAAGGGAAAGGACTTACACAAAACCATTTATGAGAAGGAAATGATGGAAATACTACATGCATTGAAGAAATGGTTCCCTTACCTAATAGGTAGGCACTTCAAGGTCAAAATAGATCATGATAGTCTTAAATACTTCTTGGAACAAAGAATATCTTCAGAAGAACAACAAAAATGGGTGACCAAGATGTTGGGTTATGATTTTGAAATCATCTACAAAAAAGGGAAGAAAAATGTTGTGGCAAATGCACTCTCAAAGGATGAAGATGTTGAGGCCTTTCTCTGTGCTATATCGATCATCCAACCTGATTGGATAATAGAAGCGATGGTTGAATGGAATAATGATGGAAATGTGTGGACTCTCATTCAAAGGTTGTAGTAGGATTCCATTGCATCATATACATTTACATGGAAACTTGATTCACTATGGTACAAAGATCGTTTATATTTATGTAAGAAATCCCAACTAAAACAAAAGGTACTCTTGGAATTCACACTTCTCCGGTAGGAGGGAACTCGAGATTAAGAAGGAATTTTTTTGGGATGGAATTAAAAATGGTGTTCAAAGGTTTGTGGCAGAATGTTTGGTTTTCCAACAAAATAAGGTGGAAACAATTAAGACCCCAGGTCTTTTACAACCATTAGCCATCCCACGTCAACGTTGGGAGGAGGTTTCCATGGATTTCATCATAGGGTTACCGAAGTTTGAAGGAAAGAGTGTCATCATGGTGATTGTTGATAGACTGACCAAGTATGCACTCTTTTGTGCACTCTCTCATCCCTTCAAAGGAAATATAGTTGCCACCACATTCATGGAGACATTTCAAAAGCTACATGGAAGCCCAAAGATTATTGTAAGTGACAGAGATCCCATATTCACTGGACATTTTTGGACATGATTATTTTCTTGTTTGGGTACTCAATTGGATCATAGTTCATCTTATCATCCTCAATCTAATGGACAAACTGAGATAGTGAACAAATGTTTGGAAGGATACCTTCATTGCTTTGTCTCTGATAAACAAACACAATGGTTCAAATGGTTACCCTTAGCAGAATGGTGGTATAACACTTCCTTTCATACTGCAACAAAAATGACACCATTTATGGAACTCTATGGATATCACCAACCTTCCATGACTTCTTCTCTAAAAGAAAAATATAAGGTTAAAGCAGTGGAAGATCACATCGAGCATCAACAAGAAGTTATCCAACTCTTAAAGGACAACCTGACCATGGCACATAAACGCATGAAACAACAAGCATATCAACATCGTAGTGAAAGAAGTTTTGAAGTCGGGGATTGGGTATTTCTAAGACTACAACCATACAAACATATGTACCTCAAGAAAACTAAGAAGGATAATAAATTATCACCAAAGTACTATGGCCCTTATAAGGTGTTGCAAAATATTGGTACTATGCCATACAAATTGGAGTTGCCTGCATATTTGCGAGTGCACCCAGTTTTCCATGTTTCATGCTTAAAGAAGGTTATATGTGACAAGATCCCAGTTCAAACTATATTGCCAGAACTTGACGAGGAAGGAAAAACCATATTGGAGCCCGAAGCTATCACTGACACAAGAATTCTCCAGCTGATGAATAGATCCATTTCAAAGTATCTCATTAAGTGGAGGAAACTACCTGTTGAATATTTCACTTGGGAAGATGAGTCTTTTATACATAAGCATCCAGAATTACTCAACTGTTTTAGACAACACTTGTCTAAAGGGGAGGGGCATGTTAAGCCCCAAATAGTGGCACATTACCCCTTAATTGGGGCATATTACATTAGTAATGTTATTTTATTTATGTCCTCTTGGGTCCATTAGTTGTAATTGTACCTCCTAGTCTCCCATATATACCAAGGAGACCTTTTCATTTGGAATCATCTTGCATTTGGAAATTTGTGTAGTGTATAAGGAGTTTTCCCCCTAAAAGAGGCTTATTATCTGAAATTCTCTCTTTGTCAAGGTGTTGAGTACTTATTCTGAGGTTTTTTTATGCTATTTTGATATTTGGTTCATAACAAAAACCTATCGATCTAGCATAGTTGGCCACTCATTGGAAGGATGCCAAGACTAAAATAATCATTCTTAATTCAATGAAGGATGATTTCATCTCTCATATTGTTGAAAAGAAGACAAGTAAGGACATATTTGGAGCCTTGATTGAGTTGTTTCAAAACTCTTGTGTTTGTTGACAGAGGCTTTTGAGAAACCATCTTTCATTCATTTGCATGAGCAAGAAAAATAAATAGTGAGCTACTTGACTAGGATCACTCACTTATAGGTTCAATTGCACTGGAACACAAGTGGAGGATCAAGTGTTGGTGTCCATTGCTTTGAATGGATTTGTTCCTTCCTAGATGCCTTTTTTTCAAGGTGCTTGTGGTCATGAGACCTTGAAAAAGTTCACAAATATTTGGATTGATCCCATGCAAGAAGAAATCAATTGTAGTCTTGTTTAGGGAAACAAGGGGAAGCAGATACAATTGGTCTCGTCAAGAAGAGGAAGAAGGGTAATAAGAAAGGCTACAATAAGAAGGAAGACTCAAATGCAAGAATTAAGGACTTGAGTAAGGTGATGTGTTCCCGATGTCAAGAGATGGGACATTATGCCAACCAATGCGGTTTTGATATATTTGTATTGTCCTATTTATTATTTATTGTAGTGAATTTATGTTGTATTGTGTTAACATATGTTTACGTTAACCTTTGAATTACTAAACATTAATTGAGATATCACAAATTTGATGACGTATTCATATAATATAGTAGTAAATATTTATTTTAAATTATATTTTATTCAAAAAAATGATGATATTAAAAAATCAAACCTCAAATATTTTATTCTTTGAAAAAACCGAAATTCAAATAAATATATACTTACTTTGATGGAACTTCTAAGGACAACTCTAACAAAAAAAACTTGTGCAACATCTATGAGTTCTGGAATCACACTTGTGGTGTTGGCATTATCAACCTTAACTAGTGCAACTATCACGGTCTTCACCTATTCCACTCCATCTTTTAGTTTTCTAATCATATAAACTTATTATATTAATCATTCTTTTTACATTCTCCTTGAAATAAGTGTCAATATCGGAAGGACATGGAAATTCTAAAAGAGTCTTTTTTCTAGAGTCCAGTCACAATTAAGGAAATTTTGAAGGATACATACTTATCTAAAAGTATAGAAACTTTTGTCAATTTTACTAATTCTTAAAATACTAATTATAAAATGTTTGGTGATATCCTTGTAAAAGTATTCCAATTTCTAGGTATTTGTATATTTTTAAGAAAATATTGACAACTTATAGAGTAAAATAATTTTATCCCATATTAGAATTTGGGTGAATAATTAAAAAAAAAATAGAAATTAGCAAATTATTTTTAGAAGAAAACTAGAAGTTTGGCTTTGCTATAATCCAACCCTAGAAATATCAGATACAAATGGTTGCCATGGAAGCCAAAGATTGAAATTTATTATTATTAATGAATTTGTTTTCATATTTAATAGTTTAAATTTAATTAATTATAATTTTTAAATAATAAAAATTATTAAATACAATTATTATAAATTTAATGAACAATTATTAAAACTTTATCATTAAAATAGATGAAAAAATAATATTTGAGAAGATTAATTATTCAAATTGATATTTTCATTCATTATGAGAATCCAATGTTTGCATACATTTTAATACAAAATCAAACAAATACATTACTTAGAATATTTTTTTAATACAATATTCAACTAATACTTACATACTTTTTTAATAGAAGAATGATTAATCATAAAGTTAGTAATAGAGTAAAAATTTGTGAAACCATTTCATCAAAAGGGTATAAATCAAAATTTATTATTATTCTTTGTATTTAATATTTTGAATTTAATCAAATAAATTTCATATATTCTATTAGTTGGATATAATATAAATTAATAAAATCTTTGGAAAATTTAAAATATAATAATTGTAATTTAGTAAACAATTATATTATAACTTTGTCTTGTAATCTTTGAATAATATTTGTTTTTTAAATAACATTATTATCACATCATCGTCATTATTATTAGTGAATAATTATATTATAATTTTTTTATTACAATGTATGGAAAAGACCCCCGGATGGGGTGTTATTATGACCATTATGATCATACGATGGATGGCCATATGCGTCGACGCTTGGAGCTACTCGATCCTCCCGAGACTAGTGGTTGGCACATCTTTTCATCAATGAGGGTATATCATCCAACATCTCGTACAACAAGGTATGATGGTGGTTGTATTTCGAAGGCTTGGTGCAGAAACTGTGAATGATCTTTAAGTTTAGGTGGAGGAAACAGTTAATGTGTAGGACAATCCTATGGGCACTCTTGAATTTTCTAAGGCCTCAATTATGTCGAGCATAAATTCCGGAGAAGGATGGAGCTTTCCAACCATCTCCATTGTGATTGCATCCGCCTCGCATACAAACCGATTAAGCCTTGTTCGTTTCTCAAGTTTCATCTTCCTTGGCAGTATGCCTCATGAAAGAGGCAAGGTGCACAGAGGTAGAAAAAAATTTCATATCTTTAGTGGTATACATCGCAGTCCCTCTCCAATGGACAATTATGCAAATAGTGCACATCAACAAGTGGATCCGAGTGTAGTGGAGCGGAAGTCACATGTCATCTACAATGAGGTAGAGTCATGGAGTTGTGTGGTGGAATGGGAGGATTTGCCACCATAAATTGGAAAATAAAATGTTGATGCTCCCTCTTTTATTCATGTGACTAAAATTAAGGATACACTGGTCACATCTACATCTCTGGTGGGTGGCGATGGCTCCCGGTTCCATGAGGAAGGTAAATTTTCCCATCCGCAAGTTGATGAGGACTAACCTATGTGGTTCTCTGAGGACCACTTACAACTTATCTTTGACTTGAGAGGTGAAATGGAAAACCAAAAGTTTTGGCAAGAGATGATGGAATGAAAAATTGACTCGTTGTTTGAACTATGCGCAAATCCCCAACACTGTCAGCAGTATCAGGCACGACCTCTCCAGCGCATCAGTCTCCCTATTTGGCCTAATCCGTCTAAGCATGATTGCTAAGGCAATCCATCTAGCATATGATTTTGTGTTTTGATTAAGCTCTTAGCTCATGTTTATATGCATAGTTTCTTTCAGCATAGCTCTTTACTTATTTTGATCATTTCCGGTTTTAGTTTGGACAATCTACAGACAAATTGTAATATGTTTTTTTAATTTTAGCCCCTAGGGCATGCTTTTTCAGATAGTTAAGTCTTGGTTCTTAGGTTGGTTTCCTTTGTTGGCAGCTCAAGTAAGAGGACCCCTGACATGTATTCTGATTTTTGGCAATAGAAGGTAACACAATCTACTAGCTTACAATATATATATATATATATATATATATATATGAAAAAGACATAATTATTCAAATCACAATCATTTCACTCATCATATTTAAGTATTTTTTGTTTCTAAACATGTTTAATCAACACATTGTATCTTTGTGGACAACAAACAATTTGCCTTGAAGAAGAGTTAAACATTATATGGCATTAATGGTTGTAAAATTTTTCAATCGCAATCCAAATTAAATGATTTCATAAAAGTTAAGTTAAACATTATATGACAAGTGTAAATTTAAATAAGTGGTACACCTCAAATTTAATTTTAAAACAGAGAAATCAATAATAATGTTAATCACTAGCATACTCATAATGCATTTTATAAATCAAACAACAACAACCACACCATTATATGAAAAACATTATGTACATGAGTGATACACATATCAACATACATGTCAAACATACATCGTAACAAAATCTGCAATAAACATGTCATATATACATCTTATGTCAAATATAAAACAACCAACATACATGTCAATCAATACCACTACTAGCTAGGTCCACCACCAGAGCCAAATGCATCATTATCTCTGCTACCAGAGGTATAGGGTCTATCAATACCTATGTCAGAAAGACATGAAAAAAGTACACTATCAAATGCGTCTTCATCAGGATCAACTTGTGCAGCACCTGTTGTGAACATAATGTCCACAACATCAATAGCTCTTGACACATGTGGAGGAGGAGGAGGAGGATTCGTGGATTATGACACATGTGGAGGAGAAGGACAAGGATTGGTAGATGGTGACACAAGTGGAGGAAGAGGATCGATGAATGGTGATGCATGTGGAGGACAAGTAGGAGGATCAATGGATGGTGCAAACACATGTGGAGGGGGAGGAAGATTGGGCATGGATGGTGTAGACACATGTGGAGGGGAACTAGGAGGATCAATGGATGGTGCAGACACGTGTGGAGGAGAAGCAAAAGGAGGAGGAGGAGGAGGAACATGTGGTGGAGTAGAGGATGTGGATAAACCTAGTGATGATCCAGATTAAGTAGAATCATGAGTAGCATGAACAGGATCCCGCAAACCCTCGATGAGGTTCATGACACTGACAATATGAGACATTAATGATGTCATGTCACTAGGAACAATCGTCCATATTGTAGACATCTCTGGTACCTGTAATATGTCTCAAACTCGTGTAGGTACCACTCCATGACTAACCATAACACACATGCGATATCTACCACCTCTATCCAAACTCTCTTATTTGGCCTGCCTTACATGCAAGGTATATGTATTGTAGGTTGTTCCACTGCCTCCTCCATCTACTCATCATATTGGAGAGGCACATCCCCATCATATGTGCAAATATATGCTAATTAATAGATAATAATAATCACATAATTGAAACAAAATGTTACAATAAATTGCATACACATTAAATAATACGTAAAAATATGGAACTAGATTTATCAAAACATCGCAATAATATTACCTCTCTTATATGTTGGCTCGACTGTTGTAAATAGGATGTTTGTACATCCTCTCTAATCCATCCCCAAATACGATTATTGTACAAGATCAAGGACAGGGTTGTCCTCTCCAGCCAAAAACTCACATACCTCCCTATTGACCAGAGTGCATTACCAGTTTGATTGGCCCCTCTTGGGAAACAATTGCCCCTACATCCACATACATGCATCAAACATAGGTCTAGGAAGAAATCATGGTACTTCTAGTCGAGTTGCATGAACCCTCTAAAAAAATAATGTAAAAAAATATGACGAGAATGGGAAGAATCTCCTCCCATCTACAATGGTGTGACAATGATCCAATGAAAAAACAAATTGTCTCAAAAAATATCTGTCCACCTAATCAATCAGGGCATCTGCACTAAACTCTATAGATAATACATCAAAGGGAAACTATTGTACTTTCCATCAGAGGTAAAGTATGATAGTGCCATCATAATAAGACATAGGCACCTAACCTCCCCTCTATGAAATGAATCCATTTGCATCATACCACCACAAACCTGGAATCCCAAAGCGGAAAGGATGTTTGGACTAGCATATCTCTGTGCATATCCCAGTTGGGTCTGTGCAACAACACCAAACGATAGATCAGGGAATTGGGGCCAAACCTCTCCCCTCCTAAACAACCCAATGATTAAATAAACATCTTCCTTTATGGGTTGATACCATAGATCAAGACCAACCCTAAATGCATGTTGACCATGATCCCAAGGACAAATCAATAATTGTAACAATGGAGATTTACCTCTAAGGTATGTACCCTCCTCATAAAAATTGAGGATGCCAACATCCCTCAAAAGAGAACATGTATGTGGTGCAATAGGTTGAATGAACCTCTCCCTCTCCATATCCCTCTCTTAGGCCACCCACTCACATACAAAGGTGTATGTTTTGACCCATTGTTGTTGTTATTACTCGTCCTCACGTCATCGTTGTCTCTAATTCACATACAAATATTTTTAGGAATATATATATATATATATATATATATATATATATATATATATATATATATATATATATATATATATATATTGAATTGAAATTATAAAAACACACTCATATATAAATAACCTGCATCTAGCAAAAATTAAAATTAATTTATGTTTGCAAAAAAATGTCGAAAAGTAATCGGTGCGCCTAAAACAGTGAATATGCACCATCATCGATGCTCTATATCAGAAAAAAAACACCACCATGTGAGGTTGTTACTATCACGCACTAGTGCTCCACGTTTAACGTTGCACCGCCACATATTTTAGCAGTGCGTCCCATAATACGCACCACACTACTAAATTGTGAAATATTTGGCCCAGTGTCATGCTCTTTATAGTACAGTTGCATTTGTTGGACCCAGGGGCACTACTAGGTTAATTTTTTTTGTTTCAAATTAAGCAATGGAGTGTGTTAATATGAACGCATTGGTGCTACCATGTTATTGGAGCATCAACGTTTTGTTTAGTGGTGCATTGTGTTGTATAGAGCACTAGTAATGGGGCATCCAATGAGACGTCCCACTACGCCAAGTTGTTCAATATTTGTCCCGGTGCGGTTCTTTTAACAACATCGATGCATTTGGTTAACATGGACACACCACTACACTAAAATTTATTGGATGTAAAATTATCCATGCAGTTTTTTAAATGGAACGAACCGATGCTCTAGTGTTCAAAGAGCACCGACAAGTTATTTAGCGATGTGTTGTATTTTATAACGCACTGGTAACGGAGTCACAAAAGACACACCGCTATGTTTATTTTTTAAATTTATTGCAGTGTCTTTCTTTGAATGAAACCAATGTGTACAGTTAGAGTATATGCACTATTGGTGGTGCTTATTGTGGACTTAGGGGCACCATTAGGTTAAAAAAAATTATTGCAAATTAAGAGGTGCGATGTGTCAATATGAACACATTGGTGCTACTGTGTTAGTGGAGCATTGACATTTTTTTTAGCGGTGCGTTGTGTTGTATAGAGCACCAGTAACGGGGCGTTAAATGAGACGTCCTGCTATGCCAAGTCATTCAATATTTCAACCAATGTGATTCTTTTAACAACATTGGTGCATTTGGTTAACATAGACGCACCACTACACCAAATTTTATGAGACGTAAACTTAGCGGAGGACTTGTTTAAATGGAATGCATCGGTGCTCCAGTGTTCCCAGAACACCAACATGTTGTTTAGTGGTGCATTGTATTTTATAATGCATCGGTAATGGGGCTTCATAAAAGATGCACCACTATGTTTATTTTTAAAAATTTATCATGGTGCCCTTCTTTGAAAAACACAGGTGCATACTATTAGAGTTTATGCACATTTGGCGATGCTTACTATGAACTTACGCACAAGTTGCATCGCCTCGAGGCAAGCCGAAGCATTCAAGTGCACCGCACAGAATTGGGAAAAAAATTAAAAAAAGAAACTAAATTCAAATTTCAGTTGGATGAAAATGCAAATAGGAAGGTAATAAACATTTTTCTTGATTTCTTATGTATCGAGGAGGCATGGTTCCGCCATTAAGAGGAAATGAAAATTTGTGGTAATTTCCAAAATTTGGAAATGTGTGGAATATACCAGTAGAGCTATCAAACTCGTTGTAGAGCACCGGAAATAGAGTGTCCTTTGAAGGATAGTAAGCATAGGTTCTTTCTTGAGACTTTGTAATCACAAGATGAACTGTAATAACAAAAATTGGTTTGGTAATTTTTATTTATTTATCCTACCTCAGTGTACCTAACAACAAGGATACACATTGGGTCATGATGTTCAACGACACTGAGGCACTTTATTCAGTTCTTTTTTTTATAACATATGACGATGCTTCTAAACTTTTAAGCATCATGGCATTGTGTTTGTATGCATATAGGGGTGTATGTTTCACATAGGCGCATTGATAAAAATTGTCCACAAAAACCTTCGGTCTCCCACCTCTGCTAACAATCTCCGCTATAAACAAAGAAATGATAAATTTTTGGGGGAGGTTTCGTAAAAACCTCTGCTACAAGGTGTTCTCCTTATAGTGAAGGGTAAGCTAAGGTATGGTTTCATTTGTAAAAACAAAGCAACACAAGACCCCATTAGAATCACTACCCACTTTTTTATGGGCCACCATCACCAAGGTTGTGGGAGAGAATGATTTTGAATCAAGTATTTTCTCCGTCCTTGGCTTGCATGCTATATTTAATGTGGAGCTACTTTGACCATACCTTTTTTGGACACCTTAGAGGTGATAAAGCACTTGGTCCCTACTAAATTCAATCCTTACAAAATTGAGCAGGATTTAGTTGACCAGATCATGGAAAACAATATGAAGGGCACCTGCCAACAGAATATCCAACTCTATCAGGTCATCAAAGCAAGGTAGCTCCTTTACCAAGGAAATTTTCTTGGAGGAACTCAACACAATTGGGACCATTGCTTCCTAAGGGGGGGGATTGATCTAAGTGGATATTAGTGGCCACCCACTTATTCCACTGACTTAAAATTGTTCCACATCTTAATAGTTTTACTAAAACTTTTCAAATCGTAAAGTTTCCCCATATGATGGAGGAAATCAACATAATGGGGACTATTGCTTCCTAAGGGGGAGGATTGATATAAGTGGATATTAGTGGCAACCCAATTATTCCACTGACTTAAAATTGTTCCACATCTTAATAGTTTTACTATAGTTTTTCAAATCGCAAACTTTTGACAATTTTTTTGGGTATTTCCCTTATGTTTTTCGTAGTTGGCACAAACCACAAATTTTCAATTGTGTGGCCTATGAAACACATAGAGAATGGAATAATATTTTTAATGGTCCAATAAATTCCCTAAATGGAATTTGTATGCTAAATATGCGGCCTTGGGAAGTTGATGTATCAACTATCCTCCTCGAGACCCACATTACTTTTGCCACGTCAACTCCTAGGGTCAAGGTTTTGGATCTTTAGGGTTTTTGCCTCTTAGCATCATACTTCATGTGAAAAATTCTATCATGACCTCTTGTAATATTTTCTTTTTGAATGAGCATAGCTGACACATCTCTCTTCAAATATAAGCCACCACCATCCTAGCTAGTTTGTATTACTTTTCATTTGATAGTCTTTTTATATTTCATTCATTAATAACATGTAGATTTCATTGTATTATTGTGCTCTCTATAATATTTCTATGTGTTCCTTTTATATTTCCACCTTAATTTCATTCTCTACAAAATCCATATCAGGTTAACCCTAATATAAGCTCATTTTTGCATTCTAGGTTATATAATATAGCTAGCTTGAAAGGTATATGAAACTATTGGTGGATGTGAAAATCCACTTAAGAATATCTTAGAACTAAATGGGAAACCCTAGGAGTTCAAGCTAAATAGGGAAACAAAGTTCCCTAACTTAATCAATGGAAAATATTGCGTCCCAAGGAGATAATACCACAACAATTTTGTGACAAATCCAAGGGTCACAAGTAATAATTACAATGAGATTCCTCTTCAATGAAAAACGAAAAAAAAAACTTTTGTTAGGCTATGGTGGTTGTGCAGAGCCAACCATGAGGCTTCTAGATCTCCTTAATCCAAACCTTTATGACAAATTCGGGTGGAATTTGACCCTAAAAATAGACCACTAGTGTGTGTCACGGACAACAACATATTTAACCAAACCAATGTCCATGGGGGGTTCATTAGGAGGAATCTCATTACCTCGTGGTATAATTTTGGAAATAACTTCCTTAGTGCTTTTTTTGGAGACATGAATGTTGTTGCTTCCTCAGATAATTAGAGTTATTTAGTTATTAGCTTCAATAAGTAGGAGTTTGGATTGAGGGTTGGCCATATTCAGGCCCTCCCAAGCCTTATGGAAGGCAAGTAGGTCACCAAGTTTCGTTGCACAACATCAAAGTGGTGAATCAAAGAGTAACAATAGAGGTGAATACACATTAATGGTGTTAAACCAGCATACCATACCACGACCCTAATAAACTTTATTGGGTATTAGACTCTATGCACATGAACTGTTTTGTATGCATACTCATGTTTTAACATTTTTAAAGGTACATGTTTATGAAATTTGTCTTTCTCTGATATAAACAAGGTTGTGTGGCAGCGTAGTCCCTGCCAACGAGGTTAGAAAGAAAATTATGGAAAATGGGGTCGAATTGTAAATGATGGAAGGGCTCGGTGCAAAATGTATATCACGGAAATGTTGTGTGCAACATGTATATCACGGAACATGGGGCATAAGTAAATGATGCTTGGCATGTAGAGAACCATTTATTTTTTGAAAGTATATAACAAATTACAAGTTTGTTCACAATGGAAGAAAAAAATTGGAAATTTAAATGCATTTTCCATATAGACTGGTGAAAGATAAAAATGTATGAAGACACAAATTTAAAAGGAGATAAGAAAGCAATTTTATTTGAAATATGTAAAAAAATAAAAGTTTGTTACATACTACTGGAAATTTTGAAATGTATATCATGGAAATGTTGTGTGCAACATGTATATCAGGGAACATGGGGCATAAGTAAATGGCGCTTGGCATGTAGAGCACCATTTATTTTGGAATATATAAAAAAATAAAAGTTTGTTACATATAAAAATTTAAATGCATTTGTCATACATACTGGTGAAAGATAAAAATGTATGAAGACATAAATTTAAAAGGAGATAAGAAAACAGTTCTATTTGAAATATGTCAAAAAATATAAGTTTGTTACATACTACTAGAATTTTTGAAATATACAGAAAAATTAAAGTCGGTTACATATAAATCGAAATTTCAATGAGTTTGTCATGTAGACTGGGATTGGGGCTCCCGCGGACCATTAGAGAAATATGTACAAGAAACAAGACTGTAGAAAGAAGATAGAGTGCAATACCTGCAAAAAAAATAAATTGAAAGGTATAAGTGTTTGGATACAAATCTATATTTAAAAAAGTGGAATAATTGGGTTGATAAACAAAGCAGGATGTGATCAATAGACTTACAGTGAGGGTACATATGAGCCCTTTGTCTATTTTCTTGCGGCTTTTGTTTCATTGATGTCGCCGACGGTTGTGGTTTCAATGATGTCGTCGACGAGTGCTGGAATCCTGGAAACTGCATGTTGCCTTTCGTCGGCAGCCTGCTTCAATTCCCTTTCGAGCCATTCTTCAATGTAGGTTCTCATTGGGGCGACGTTGATCTCATTCCGGATTTTTAAGTTGAAAATATCGTTTTCAAATTCCTGGAAGCCGATAGGAAGATTACACAGAGCCTGATGAATTTCCTCATTCTGTACTGAATATTTGACTAGCCAGTCGTCGACGTGAGCTTGATAAAACTGAAGGATGTTGTAAAAAATTTCCAGAGACAAGGCCTTAAACATAACATCCTGTTTATCGAACTCTTGCCTAGTTAAGGGAAAGGAATTTGCGATTAAGTCGGGGTCTTGGAAGTCGTTGGTTTTTCCGGCTAAGTTTATTTTTGACAGCCTTGTGAATAATTTATCTTTCTTTGATATGGATTGTTCACATGACTGAACAATGAGATGCAGGTTCTTTACTTTTTCTTTCCAACATGCATTCAATTGACCGATCCAGTTTTTGGATGGAAGATCTTGTTCTCTTCTTTTTGTTTCTGTCATATTGTTAACAATGGTGCCAAAAGGAAGGATTGTTTTTAAAAAGAAATTTTCTTCATCTTTTAACTCTGCCTGCAAATGTTCGAGAAAACTATGTGCCCTGGTTCCAAGGAAAGTGATGGTTTGTGTTGTTTTCCACGCCTCGGTAACCAGTTCCATTCTTTTCTTGATATTATTCTCCACATATCCTCTACAAGATGCGATCAGGGTGGAGGATGCTTTTACGTTGGCTGCAGGGGTGGCAAGCATGTCTATTGCCAAAGGATTGACAAGCAATGGCATAGGAATCAAAGACTCTTCCAATTCCTTGAACCGGTCCTTCAGTCTAGAACTCTCGGCCTCAATCCCTCTAGTGGAATCATGAAGTGCTTCTCCGCTCACGTTGTGAAGTTAACAGATTTGGGACACCCGCATGTTGGCAAGGTCAAGCTCTAAACGAGATTTTCCTTTCTTATTTTTACATCTTTTTTCTCAATTATCAACCTTTTGGATTGGCTATCAAAAAAAGCGCTCTGGAACACGAAGGATTCATCTTTGTCAAAAAAATTGGTAACAGATATGTCCATTGGACGACTATGTTGGATGGCGTCTTCGGGCTGATCAAGGTAGCAGAGCATGCTATCCAGATCACCGTCAAGTTCCATGTTCTCACTCTGAATTTTCGGCTCTTCCGCCTGCCCCACATTTTTTTTTGTCTTCTTCTCTACTGGAAGCTTGTGAGAACTATCAATTTTAGAGTGAGGAGGGTCGTTATCTCCTCCTCTGTTTGAAGAAATCTGAGTTTCTTTGTTGTAGTGGTGGGCCGTTGGAGCGATGCTCTAGGATGTTGTACTTTTTGGAGTGTTATTTTTCGATTGAACACTCTTGTCACTGGGTCCTTTCCCCTATTGTGTGTACAATTTAGTGCAGCTTTGCACTGTGTCTAGGTTGTCGGCATTAGAGGCAGGAGCGTTGTCGCCACTGTCTCTGTTTTCGGGCAGGTGTTTTTTGAAAAAACAATCGTTGAGGCCAAGTTTTTGTAAATGTTGTTGAAAAATATTATAGGGGTCGAACCCTCTTATGATTTTAGCATATTCCAGGTTGGATATTCTAGAATGCGCTGCAAATTCGTCAATTTTGTTGACGTTTTTCAACACAAACTCCCCTACTTTCCAATGCAGAGGAATGAACTATTTTTTTTCTTCTTTTGCAACATATGCAACCAATAGTTGTATTGTCATGCTACTTCTGCAACAAACATTTTGTCTATAATGTGAGATGGAAGGAGAGCATGTTTTTTCGTGGAGCCAAAAATTCTTATGACAGTGTAATTATCCAAATGTTCGAGTGTCCCCTTCCTATCCAAAAAACTGGTTTCCTGTTCATATATGCAGGGAGCATCTTCTCCTAAACATAAAATTTGAAAATAGACACGAAGCCATTAAAAACCTCATAAAAATAGTAGGAAGCCTTTTGCTTCCACAAGGCCTGGTACTAGAACGTTACTGGGTCGAATTCCTAGTTGACATTCTTCGACAGAAACAGTTGTGGAAACCGACAGGAATGCGTTATCGCAAAAACTAAGTAGGACGACATATAAAATTTATTTTCCCTTTT
>ML787733.1:119872-137611 GCA_009831015.1 Picea engelmannii
ATTATCCAAATGTTCGAGTGTCCCCTTCCTATCCAAAAAACTGGTTTCCTGTTCATATATGCAGGGAGCATCTTCTCCTAAACATAAAATTTGAAAATAGACACGAAGCCATTAAAAACCTCATAAAAATAGTAGGAAGCCTTGTGCTTCCACAAGGCCTGGTACTAGAACGTTACTGGGTCGAATTCCTAGTTGACATTCTTCGACAGAAACAGTTGTGGAAACCGACAGGAATGCGTTATCGCAAAAACTAAGTAGGACGACATATAAAATTTATTTTCCCTTTTGAAGCTTGACAATTGGGAACAGATTTCATGGGAAATTAACTTGCCCCAATAAAAAATGGCTTGTTCGTTGACTGTGAAATACAAAATATAAAGAGTCATCTGGGAAATAGTTGTTGTGGACTCCTGTCCCGTTATTCTTGTAAACAACTAGGCAATTTCGCGAAAAGGATTTCTAAATGAACTAACATGCAAGATTGTAATATCTTCAGGAACTAGAAGCGGGTTTTCCAATAAATGGGGCAAGAGGTCCAACCTGTTATTATGCTTTGCTAGGAACTGTTTGCAATCTTCTCCTCTGAACATCAATGTCGGCTCTGACAATCTTAGCATCTAGCGGAAGACCTAAGGTGACAAAGAAACAGAAGAGCGGTCCCGCAGTGGAATAATTCTTTTGTCTGAAATAAATTTATTGCCGCACCGAGACACCAGGTCCTTACAGTCTAAAACCTCAGGGACACAGCCTGCACGAGCAATCCCAGAGGTCCAAATTACTTGGTTCTCTGCGACAGAGGTTGAGTAATAAGAATATTCCCTAGACCACTGGAAGTTGAGGTCCTCGTGCCCGAAGATGTTCACTGTATCTCCACAGAAGTGTTGTCGATCTGATGCCATAGTTTTATGAGAACATTGGTTTGCTCCAGATGATGGTTGAAATGAACAGTTAGAGCTGATAATGTAACTCTACGCTAAATCTTGGTTAAATTCTTATGAATGGGAAAGCTCCTCGAGCCTTTTGTTGATTAATGAAAATTTGTATGGGTGGTGCATGATGAACTGTTAGCAGTAAAGCTTACTTATTGCATATTTAGAAATGCGAAGGGGGAGGGTATGACGAAGAGCAATTAAGGATTGGAGGTTTTGTGAACGTGCCAAGGCGACGACGTGTGAATGACATTTCATGATTTTGAAATCAACACTCGGAAGGGATAATATAACCCGCCACAAATCTTGGTTTAATGCGCATTAATAGGATATCTCCTCGAGCCTTTCGCCCATCAATGTCAATCTATACGGTTCATGCATGATGAGCTATTAAAAATAAATGTTAGTAATTGCATATTTAGAAACACGATATGTATATATATATATATATATATATATATATATATATATATATATATATATATATATATATATATATATATATATATATATATATATATATATATATATATATATATATATATAACAATTTTTTTTTCTTTTATTATAGACAAGTGCGATGGTGACGGAGACGGGGGAGAGCAAGGAAAGAATGGCAAGGTCTGAAAAGCGATCGGACAGGATTGAAAAAAGGGTTACGGGGTTACTGAGGAGAGGCGAGTGTTCCAAGGTCAAATTTTATGTATCGGAAATTTTGACTGCAAAACGTGTAAAAGGGAAGAGATCATGATGGGGCAATTCAGCGGTTGGTTTATATATTTGCGGAATTTCAGGAAAGTGGCTAAGTATGGAATAGGGAAATGGTCGGGCAGACTCGTTCTCAGAAGTGAGGATTGAAGTTTTCGTGAACGGACCAACCTGACGACGCACAAATGATATTCCATGATGTTTGAAATCAGCGCTTGCTATCAGGAATACAATTCACGAGTTTACTTGGTTCTTGGTTGTATGCTTTGTTTAATTTGTATATCGCATAACTCTGAGGCATTTTTTTACCAGCCAGACCGCAAGTCCGACTGTCAATTTGTATAGTGCAGAACTGTGGATATAGTTTGTAGGACATGGAACTATAGAGGAAATGCTTTTCCCTTTAATATAGATTATGTGGTGCAAATGTGGTATGGCTCATTTTATCACTTTTCCATCCATAAACAAAGGCAATATTGACCCCACCAGCCCTGGAGACCGTGTGTCAATTTTTATATTGCAGAGCTCCGAATGTTGTTTGGAGGTCACGGAAAAATAAAAGTGCAATGTTGAGCCATCCAGCGCGCAAGTCCGCCTGTCAATTTGTATATCACAGAATTCTGGGTGCTACTTATAGGACACAGAAAAATAGAGGGCCAATTTAAAGAAAGGGGAAGCGCTCGTTGGAAATGTGTGAATCCGCCAAGCTGCACAGCAAGGCATTTTTGGAAAAAAATGATTAAGTAACCAGGAAGAGAAACTACAAGGAATAAAAGAGTGGGAAAATAGAAAGGGGGAGGGCAGTTTTCGTAAGCCCGAATTGGTTTCAAAGAAGCCCCATTGTTGCAAAACCATCATTTTCTACTAATTGTCAGCAAATGCATTGTTGAAGATTATATTTTATTGCAACCTGTGCGTGTAAGTATGTCCTTGATACATTCTTCCATGACTATAACATATTAACTTAACTATTAAACTTCATTTTCTACTAATTTCCAGCAAATGCTTTGTTGAACATTAGATTTTATTGGAACGTGTGGATGTAACTGTGTTCTTGATACATTCTTCCATGAATGTAACATATTAACTTAAGTATTAAAATTCTTGCATTATGGGTTGTTAGCATTAAAACTTAATAACTGCATGTCTAGAAACAAGAATGATGATTTTGTTGCAAGATTGTACATTGGTATTGCTATGTTCTATCTGCATTACGAATAGAATTGAAGGTTGGTTTGAAACTGTATGTAATCCATTTTTTGTTTGCATAAAAGCCTGGTGAATTGACACAATACATTGTCATATAATTGTTAGATGTTACATCTTAGAAAAAATAATCTAAGTAAACACAATATCGAAGAACTACGAGAGCACTGAACCATGCCAATGAGAACAGGTGTTAAATCCATAAAAGAAGCAGCAATGAAGACCCCGAGGCAAATTTTTTTAATAGAAAATCCATTTTAAAAAAAAAGGAAAAACACTGAGTATTGTACATCTATCCTTAGAAATTGGACCCAGTTCTCTGGGCCAAAACATTGAATGTATCCGCCACAAACACAGGCACGGGATCCGCAGTATGCAAGATCCTTGCAGTTTTCTCCTGGATGAATCATCCTGTGGTGAAATTGATAGTTTTTAGAAGCTTCCCATGAGGAAGAAGACGAAAAAAATTGCAGGGAAAATGGAATAGCCCTTAATAGAAACCTAGGACACAACTAGAAACCGCCTCTGCATAGTTGAAAAAAAATCAGGGATACAGGTTGCACGTGCAATTTCAGAGGCCCAAATTAGTCCATTCTGGGTGGAAGGAGATGGCTAGTAGAAAAATGCCTTGTAGCAGTGAGAGTTAAGGACCTGATTCCCGAAGATGTTAATTGTATATCCAGAGAACAGGACAGTAGTCCTGCAAGTGAATAAATTTTTCGCTTCAAATATATCTCTAGCAGCATCAACATATCATTTCCTGCTACAGACCTCCAATCCTCAGAATCGAGGTCTGCGCAGGATCTTCACTAGAACCACGCCGAGGGTTAACCGACCCCTTCGTTTAAGCCACAAAAGGACTTCGGATTTCAGGGTTTCGCGATCCCAAATGTCGAGCTCCTCGACTCTTCCACTCGTCGAAACCCGAAATGTCGATACACTAAATCTCTGACCACGTTCTACTCCTGTATCGGGTTTTTCACCTTTTTGGGGTTTCCGACTTCGCGATTTCGCGAATCCTGTTGCCGAGGTTCTTGACCTTTCCACCTCCCGAAACCCGAAAGGTCGCTTTTCCCAAAATGCTTGGCCGCGTCCTCCTACACAACTGTATCGTGTTTCGCGACTTCGGGAGTTCCGAAACAAGGAATCCCGACCTCTTACCTTCACAACTGTCGAAATGTCGAAACCAAAAACATTCAGCAAAAGACTGGCTTCTATCATAACTTTACACCTTTTCAGGGTTTCGGACTTCACGATTTCACAAGTCCTAATGTAAAGCCTTCAGTTCTCTAACCTCCACAAACCCCAAACTCCAAAACAATATTTCTGACGTGATCAATGGCTATGAGCCTCCCTTCGATCTGACGGCCCACATGATTTTGGACTTTCAGGTACCGGGAGTCCAAGACTCGATCCCAGAACACTATCCTCTCGGGTTCCCAAACCCCGAAACACTGAATTTCCAAAATGCCCCTTCACCTTATTTCACGTTTTGCAACTTCGGGGGTTCTCATGTGAAGAGCCCGAATTCTTGTCAATGGGAATGTCGAAATCCCGATTCCTGAAATGTCGAAATACCACTTCACGTTATCCCGGATTTTGTAACTTCAAAATCCTAAATGCAAGGGCCCAAGCTGCTTGTCCTCAAGACTTCCGGTATTCCGAATATCGATTTTTCGAAATCCCGAATCTCAATTTTCCGAAATCCCGAAAGCCACATCAAGTTCAGTCGCGACTTGCAACTTCGGGTCTTTCACTCTGCTGTGTCCTGATTGCTTGTCCTCGGGACCTCCAAAATCCCAAACTCCGAAGTTCCGAAATTCTGACCTCGTCACCCCTTGTCTTTGTACACGAAAACTCTTTCGCGTTTTGGGGATTTGACCAACCAAAGGTTTTGGCTCGCACTCCGGACTTACGAACTCCGAATCCCCGAAATGATCTGACAACTCCAACAGATCAAGATCAATGGCCCACGTTGATTCTGGGTACCAAAGTGATGGGTTCGTCTACCCTAATCCACCTTGCAGCTTCTGTAGATCCTATGGTCCTTGTTGTTTCGGGGATTCTCCACAGAGAATTCCAACCGTCCGACTCTTTCCTCAATAACCTCTGTGAAATGAACGAGTGTCCGCTCACAGTGACCTTCCTTCTTCAAGCAACTTCACTTCGCTTCCCTTTGAATACTTCAAAGGCACTACCTCTTTTGAGCTTCTCTGATAAATTCAAGTCTCGAAAAAGGGCCCCTGCTCGCACTCCTTGCGACAGACCTTCAAATACTGCTGCGTATTTGAATATCTCGACTCTGTGCAACTCCTCTGCAACAACAGTCCTTCCACTCCCCTTTTAGTTGATAATTCCTAAGACTTCCAACGCCTGCGCACTCCTTGCACGGCTCCTGTGCTCCACTTGCACTTTTAATGAGAACAACGGTATCCCTCCTGAGCTTTCAGAGATAAACTCTGACCCTTCATCAACACACTCCTTGTGGATGTTTCACTACACTCCTTGCAGGAAATTCTCACTCAGGAAGAGAAACAATTGAAACTCATTTCCTCTCTCTCTCAGACTTCGAGCAATCAACTTGAAAACATATATTCACATACAGCATAATAACAAATGCATGACAGAGAGAGTAAGAAACTGTAAACAAACCATTCAACATGTGTACATAGAAAACATCATAACACCATGAATCTAAATCAAAGCTTCATATATTAATTCAAAACTTATGTACATGGGTTCTTCTTTACAATTCCTCTGCTATAGCTCTCCTCTGCTCTATGCTAATGCTACAATGATCTAATTCTGAATGATACAAAGATGAGGGTGTCTATAGTCGTTTTCCCTCCTGCTCCTAAAACTGTCTAATCTGGAATTTAAATCTACCTACTTTCATTAATTATGCATAAATGCCTTAACTTTTTACAGATGAGAGCAATCGTTCATGATTTGTTTACAATATGAAAGTACTCTTCCCTTTAACTATTACATTAATGCTTCAAAACCATTTCCAAAACATGTAAAATGTGTGTTGCATTTTCCAGCTGTCTTCTGCCTACATGCTCGCTTGGTTAGCTGCTTGCAATGCTCCTGCATCATACTCCCTTGCTTGAAAATTTTCATGAACTCCTGTTCATGAGCTCTTGCACGGTTTTTCCATGCTTTTGAATTTCTGCTTCATCTTCCCAGCTGACATCTTCAACTAGATGTCCCTTCCATTTGACCAAGTATTCAAAATACTCTTTCCTCTTGGTCTTCCTGCTGACCCTCTTCTCAAGTATACTTTCCATCTGTGGCTTTGCAGCTACAAGAATTTTTTTAGTCCACTGAACCTCTGTATGTTCATTGTATGTTCTTGCTTCTTCATCTCTGTAAGGGTACAAAGCTGAGATGTTGAAGATCGGTGAAATTTCGATCCCATCGGGTAATTCAATCTCATATGCATTTGCCCCAAATTTCTTCAAGACCTTGCATGGTCCAATCTTTTTCATTTTCAGTTTGTTATATGTTCCCCTTGGAAACCTTTCTTTCCTCAGATGTGCAAGAATCAGATCACCAACTTCAAACTGAAGTTCTCGCCTGTGTTGATCTGCTCTGCACTTGTACTCTTGACTCGAATTTTGCAAACGTTCCCTCACTTGGCTGTGAAGTTCCTTCATTGCTTCTGCAAAATCCTCTGCACTAGCACTTCAAGTTTCATTATGTTATGAATCCTTCAATTCAGAAACTCCCCTTGGCTGCATTCCATACAAAATCTGAAATGGACTATGCCCTGTGCTTCTGTTGATTGAATCATTGTAAGCAAATTCCACTTGTGGCAGAATGTGATCCCACTAACTGTGGTGTTCAGTCACTAGGCTCCTTAGCAAATCTCCCAAGCTTTTGTTCACAACTTATGTTTGCCCATCATTCTGAGGATGATAAGTAGAGCTAAATGACAAACTTGTCCCCAGCTTCTCCATAAATTCCTCCAGAAATGTCCCACGAACTTGGTATCTCGATCCGAAACAATACTTCTTGGTAAGCCGTGAAGTCTGACGACTTCTTTGAAAAACAGGTTCGCAATATGTGTTGCGTCGCTGGTTTTCTAACATGGTATAAAATGTGCCATCTTTGAAAATCTGTCTACCACCACAAAGATTGAATCAAATCCTCTTTGTGTTCTCAGTAGCCCCAATATAAAATCCATGGTTACGGCATCCCACGGCCTCTCAGGTATGGGTAATGGTTGGTATAACCCTGTGTTCTGCCTTTTTCCCTTTGTGTGCTAACAAATTCTACACCTGTCCACAAATCTTTTGACATCTGTTCTCATCCCTGGCCAAAAATATGAGCCATTCAGTTTTGAGAATGTCTTATCATGACCAAAGTGTCCGACCAATCCTCCACTGTGTTTTTCTTCCAGCAGATTCTCCCTCATGGAGCATTTTGGAATACATAATTGATTGCCTTTGAATAATAATCCATCCTAGATCATATATTCAGTCCATTGACTTCTTTCCCTAAGAATTGGATTCTCAGATGCCTCATACGCCTCTTTAAAATCTGGATCGTCTCTGTACATTTCTTTGAGATTATCAAAACCCAAAGTTTTGACTCTGAATTCCTGCATCAGCAAACATTTCCTGCTCAAAGCATCATCAACTTTGTTCGCAATTCCATAAATATGTTTAATTACAAAAGTAAAATTCTGCATATATTCAACCCATTTAGCATGCTTTTGGTTCAACTTTTCTTGTTGAGTCACGAATTGTAAAGCATGATTATCGTTGTACAAAACAAACTCTTTAGGGACCAAATAATGTCTCCATTTCTTCACTGCTTGTATGACTGCATAGAATTCCTTGTCATAGGTTGAATATTTAATCTTTGCTTCATTCAGTTTCTCACTGAAGTATGCGATCGGCCTGTCGTCTTGGCTCAAGACCGCTCCAATTGCAAACCCACTTGCGTCACATTTGACCTGAAATGTCTTACTGAAATCTGGCAACACCAAAATTGGTTGTTCAGTAATCTTCTTTTTCAACAGATTTAAACTTTTCTCTGCTTCTTCTGTCCAGTGAAAAGACTTATGTATTTTCTTCACTGTGTCCATCATCGGTGCGCTAATTCCACTAAAATTTCGGATGAATTTCCTATAGAAACTAGCTAATCCATGGAAGCTTCGAACCTCAAATACACTTTTCAATGATGGCCAATTCTTAATCGCCTCTACCTTATCCTGATCCATTTTCAACTCATTTGCAAAGATAACAAAACCCAAATAAATGAGTTTTGTCCTCATAAATGTTGATTTCTTCATATTTATCAGCAACTTCTCTTGTTGCAATCTCCTCATCACTATAGTTAAATGCTTCAAGTGTTCTGCTTCTGTCTTGCTAAAAATTAATATATCGTCAAGATATACAATGACGAATTTTCCTATGAAATCCTTCAGGACTTCATTCATCAATCTCATGAAAGTACTGGGTGCATTTGTTAAGCCAAATGGCATAACAAGCCATTCATACAACCCCTCATTCGTCTTGAATGTTGTCTTCCATTCATCACTTTCTCTCATATGAATTTGATGATATCCGCTTTTCAAATCAATCTTTGAAAAAAAAATTGCTCCACTCAAGCAATCCATCAAATCATCCATCTTTGGCAAAGGAAATCTATACCTGATGGTAATCTTATTGATCGCCCTCAAGTCTGTACACATTCTCCAGCCTCCATCTTTCTTTGGGCTGAGCACTGTTGGAACAGCGCATGGACTCAAGCTCTCTCTAATCAACCCTTTGTCCATTAAATCCTGGACTTGTCTCTTGACCTCTTCATTCCCCTGCAACGTCAATCTGTACGCGGCTTTGTTTGGTAAACTAGCTCCAGGTATAAGATCAATATGATGGCTTATACTTCTGATAGGTGGCAACGAACGAGGTAGTTTGTCCACTACTATATCAGCGAACTCTTCCAGCAACTTCTGGATTTCTTCTGGTAAATCATCCACTCTTGTACTGGTTAAAAAAATTCTAGGATTCCTGACCACAATGAATTGTGTATCTTCTTTCTTCTTAACCTCCTTAAGAAGTTCCTTCCCATTCATGAGAAGTACAGTGTTGCTCACCTCTTGTTTCGCTTCTTTATCCTTAATCGGTAGCAACATGTGAGTTCTCCCATTCTTCTCCAAGGTGTATGTGTTCTTTCTCCCATCATGAATCACATTCCTGTCATATTTCCACGGTCTACCCAACAATAGATGACAAACATCCATGGGAATGACATCACATAGTATTTCATCCTTATATCCTCCTATTTTAAATTCAACTAAACATTGTTTAGTGACATTTACCTGGTGTCTTTTTTGTAACCACGAAACTCTGTATGGGATTGGATGTTCAATAGTCTCCAACTCCAGCTTTTCTACCATCTCTATAGAAATGAGATTGTCTATGCTACCACTGTCCATGATGACCTTGCATACCCTGTCTTTGGTCTTGCAAGCAGTCCGAAAAAGTCTGTTCCTTTGGACCGGGTTCTCTGCCTCTTTCTCTGGCGTTAAGAGAACTTTTCTCATCATCAGTGATCTTCCGCCCTCAGCATCTTCTGCCTCAAAATTCTGTCCTTGTTCTTCGACAATGTGAGTTTCACCTCCTTCTTTATTTTTATCTGGACATTCATAGGATTTATGTCCATTTTTTCCACAGGTAAAGCATTTTATTTCTCCACCTCTGCCTCTTCCTCTTCCTCTGGTTCGAGGAAAAGTATTCTTATTAGCATACTATCCTCTCTGTGAGCTTCCACCCCTCTCATGTTGAGTCTGAGGTTTCTTCCACTCTTCTTTAGGTTTCTGATTCCTGTCTTGGGCAATTGTTTTTCCTCGAGCTTGACTTTTGCCTCAGCCTCTTTGACCTTGCTTTCGACTCAACTTCTCTTCAGCTTTCAGAGCCATCTGATAAGCATCCTCCACATTTCTAAGGGTCATCATGCTCATCTCGTCCTGAATGTCATACCGCAGACCATTCATGTATCTAGCAACCTTTTCATCATCACTTTCCCGATGACCTGCCCTGATGTTGATCTTGTAGAATTCTTCAGTGTACTCTTTCACTGTCATCAGCTTCTGTCTCAAGTTCTGCATCCTCTGAAACAGAGTAATTTGATAATCCTTGGGTATGAATTTGGATTTCATCTTCGCAACCATTCTATCCCAACTCTTGATTTTCTGCTTGCCTTTGCAGCGTTTGTCAGCCTGCAATTCATCCCACCATAATGCTGCATGCCCATTAAGTCTTGTGACAACATGTTTGACCTTCTTGTCTTCCTCAACATCCTCATAGTCAAAATATTTATCCAGAGCTCTAATCCAGTCTAGAAGTTCTTCAACGTCCAAGTTCCCCTCATACATGGGAATCTCCATTTTTTCCCTGGCACCTATCCTTGCAACAGCCCTAAATAGGCGTTCATCTGCTGCATCTTCTGCTGCAGCTTCTTCTCCCTCGTTTCCAGCTTCATTTTCACTTTCAGCTTCACTGACATCTCCAGTGTTGACTGTGCGTCTATGTGTTGTCTCCATGGCATCAAGCCTACCACGTAGTTCACGCATTTCCCTTTCCACTGCTAGATCAGGCATTGGCCTATCTCTTCTTCTCGGCGGAATGGCTGAGAAATTTCTCTTTTCTCTACTTCAGAAAGCAAATAAATTGTTCTGGGCTCTGATACCACTTATGTTGCAGACCCCCAATCCTCAGAATCGAGGTCCACATAGGATCTTCACTACAACCACGCTGAGGGTTAACCGACCCCTTCGTTTAAGCCGCAAACGACTTTGAATTTTGGGGTTTCGCGATCCCAAATGTCGAGCTCCTTGACTCTTCCACTCGTCGAAACCCGAAATGCCGATATGCTAAATCTCTGACCATGTTTTGCTCCTGTATCAGGTTTTTCACCTTTTCGAGGTTTCAGACTTCACAATTTCGTGAATCCTATTGCCGAGGTTCTTGACCTTTCCACCTCCCGAAACCCGAAATGTCGATTTTCCCAAAATGCTTGGCCGCGTCCTCCTACACAGTTGTATCGCGTTTTGCGATTTCGGGAGTTCCAAAACAAGGAATCCCGACCTCTTGCCTTCACAACTGCCGAAATGCCGAAACCCGAAACATTCAGCAAAAGACTGGCTTCTATCGGAACTTTACACATTTTCGGGGTTTCGGACTTCGCAATTTCGCGAGTCCTGATGTAAAGCCTCTGGTTCTCTAACCTCCACAAACCCCGAACTCCGAAACAATATTTTCGACGGGATCAACGACTATAAGCCTCCCTTCGATCTGACGACCCACGTGATTTCGGACTTTCGGGCATCGGGAGTCCAAGACTCTCGATCCCAGAACACTATCCTCTCGGGTTCCCGAACCCCGAAACACCAAATTGTCGAAATGCCCCTTCACCTTATTTCGCGTTTCGCAACTTTGGGGGTTCTCATGTGAAGAGCCTGAATTCTTGTCAACAGGAATGCCGAAATCCTGATTCCCGAAATGTCGAAATACCACTTCACGCTATCCCGGATTTCGTAACTTCAAAATCCTAAATGCAAGGGCCCAAGCTCCTTGTCCTCAAGACTTCCGGTATTCTGAATCCCGATTTTTCAAAATCCCGAAACTCACATCAAGTTCTGTCGCAACTTGCGACTTCGGGTCTTTCACTCCACTGTGTCCCGGTCGTTTGTCCTCAGGACCTCTGAAATCCTGAACTCCGAAGTTCCAAAATTCCAACCTCGTCACCCCTTGTCTTTGTACACGAAAACGCTTTTCGCGTTTCAGGGATTTGACCAACCAAAGGTTTTGGCTCGCACTCCGGACTTAGTAACTCTGAATCCCCGAAATGATCTAACAGCTCCAACAGATCAAGATCAACGGCCCACGTTGATTCTGGGTACCAAAGTGATGGGTTCGTCTGCCCTTATCCACCTTGCAGCTTCTGTAGATCCTACGGTCCTTGTTGTTTCAGGGATTCTCCACAGAGAATTCCGACCATTCGACTCTTTCCTCAAGAACATCTGCGAAATGAACGAGTGTCCACTCACCGTGACCTTCCTTCTTCAAGCAACTTCACTTCACTTCCCTTTGAATACTTCAAAGGCACTACCTCTTCTGAGCTTCTCTGATAAATTCAAGTCTCGAAAAAGGGCCTCTGCTCGCACTCCTTGCGATAGAACTTCAAATACTGCTGCATATTTGAATCTCTCGACTCTGTGCAACTCCTCTGCAACAGCAGTCCTTCCACTCCCCTTTTAGTTGATAAGTCCTAAGACTTCCAACGCCTGCGCACTCCTTGCACGGCTCATGTGCTCCACTTGCACTTTTAATGAGAACAATGGTATCCCTCCTGAGCTTTCAGAGATAAACTCTGAGCCTTCGTCAACGCACTCCTTGTGGACGTTTCACTGCACTCCTTGCAGGAAATTCTCACTCAGGAAGAGAAACAATTGAAACTCGTTTCCTCTCTCTCTCTCAGACTTCAAGCATCCAACTTGAAAACATATATTCACATACATCATAATAACAAATGCATGACAGAGAGAGTAAGAAACTGTAAACAGACCATTCATCATGTGTACACAGAAAACATCATAACACCGTGAATCTAAATCAAAGCTTCATATATTAATTCAGAACTTTTGTACATGGGTTGTTCTTTACAACTCCTCTACTACAACTCTCCTCTGCTCTATGCTAATTCTACAATGATCTAATTCTGAATGATACAATGATACAAAGATGAGGGTGTCTATAGTCATTTTCCCTCCTGTTCCTAAAACTGTCTAATCTGGAATTTAAATCTACCTACTTTCATTAATTATGCATAAATGCCTTAACTTTTTACAGATGAGAGCAATCGCTCATGATCTGTTTACAATATGCAACTACACTTCCCTTTAACTATTACATTAATGCTTCAAAACCATTTCCAAAACATGTAGAATGTTTGTTGCATTTTCCAGTTGTCTTCTGCCTTCATGCTCGCTTGGCTGGCTGCTTGCGATGCTCCTACATCATTTCCTTACACTGAAACTCTTCCGCCCAGAACGGACTGATTTGGAACTCTGGAATTCTTACTTTCACGCTGCAAAGAGGCTATTGTGTTCAGCGTCGGTTTCTTTTCTGAAACTCCTTTTGGTGTTGTCAGGACTGTCATCACTAATCCGAGAAGTTCTTCTCGTTATGGTTGATTTCAATTTGGGCGCAAGAGTGGGAAGAGTCTCTGCATTAGCATCATCCATTGTCGTATCATCACCCATCAGATCATCTTCTTCTGTCTTGGATTCCATGACATCAACCTCTGTGCCAGCCATCAATGCAGTTGCACAGGTTCTCTGAGGAGGCAGGGTTGGCTTGAAATATATCTATCGGTGTACCAAGGGACCATCTCTTTTTTTGCTCTTGGGCGGAGGGATATGAGTAATAAGAATATGCCCTGGAATAGTGGAACCTCTAGCCATTATGCTCGAATGTCTTTACTATATCTGGATAGAAGTGCTACCACAAGTTAACGAGAATTTATGTTTGCTCGAGACGATGTTTGAAATGAAAATTGGGGAGGGATAATATAACCCTCTGTAAATTATTGTTTAATGTGTATCAATGGAATATTTCCTCGAGCGTTTCACTGATCAATGACAATCTACAGGGTTCATGCGGAATGAGTTGTTACCATTACAACTCACTAATTGCATATTTAGAAAAAAGTGCGAAGGTGGCGGTGACGGCAAAGAGAGATTAAGAATTAGAAATTTCTTAAAGGCGCCAACCCGTCGGCGCACAAAAACAGATTGCATCATGTTTGAAATTAATACTTGGAAAGGATAACATACTTCTGCGCAAATCTTAGTTTAATTCATAGTAATGATAAATATTCTTCGGACTTCCAGACATTAATGAAAATCTTAACGGTTCCTGTAGGATGAACTACTAGCATTAAAGCTTAATTATTGCATATTTGGAAACAAGTACGAAGGCAGTGGTGATGGCGAATTGCGACGAAGCATTGTACATTTCATGGACCCACCAACCTGCGAAACCGATTCCAAGAAATACCCAAGTATGGAAAGCGGTCGGGCGGGATACAAAAGAAAAAGGGTAGAAGATATACCCAGGAGACATGAAGGGACGATTGTCATATTGCATCTCAGTGACAGATATCGGCCGTCAAATTGTATGTCGCGGAATTTCGGCTGTTGTTTGTGTGTAGGGGAACAACGGAAGCACAATGGCGAGAGGGAAATTTGTATATTGTTGAACTTCAGGTTCTGTATATAAAAGCATGAGACATTGGGAAAAAGGACCAAGCAAACAGAAAGCGAAAGCATATGAGATGAACAGGGGTTTGTTTGCTAATGTGTAAATTGTGGAAGTCAGGGTGCTAGTTGCACGCGGCGGAACAATGGAAATGCAATGTTAAAGCCACCTATGCAGGAACCTGCGATTCAAAAAGTTTCTTCAATATGAAACGGGGAAGCAGTCAGTTGGGCTGGTGATATAAAAGTAACAATGGAAATCTGAAGACGTGAATCCGCCAAATCCCGCACCTAGACATTTTTCGGAAAATGAGTAAGTAAAGAAAGGGAAAGCAGAGAGAAAAGAGAAACTAGAAATTTTCTAGAAAACGAGTAATACACACTAAATATGTAGTATAAAGTATGAACATGAGATGTTATAGATCATCTACAGATCTCGCATTCCATACTTAGCCACTTTTTGGATCCCAGGTTCTCGGACTAGTAGCCTCTAAATTGGGCATCTATCGTTCCATGGCCTACAAATAGCATTCAGAATTCGGCAATATACAAATTGGCCAGCGGACCTGCAGGCTAGCTCGGTCAACATTGCACTCCTTTTGTTTCGTGTCATACAAACAGCACTAGGAGTTCCACGATATACAAATTGACAGATGGACTCCAGGGATGGTGGCCTCAAGAGTGTGATTGTTTATGGATGCTAATCCCTATTAACTATTTAAAATTATCTAAAAACATTGTTTTCAATACTAAATTATTAATATTAAATATTGATATTGTACAATTTAATTAGACAAGAAGGTTTGTACAATATGAAACGGGGAAGCAGTCAGTCGGTCGGGCTGGTAATATAAAAGTAAGTGAAATATGAATACGTGAATCCGCCAACTTCCTTACCAAGAAATTTTTCTCAGGCTTGAGAGCTCAAAATTGGGCCTCTATTGTTTCGTGAGATACAAATAGTACCCAAGAGTTCTGCAATATACAAATTGACAGTTGGACTCTAGGGCTGGCGGGCTCAAGCTTGCGATTGTTTACAGATGGTGATCCCTATCAACTATCTAACACTACCTAAAAAGCATTATTTTCAATACTAAAGTATTAATATTAAATATTGATATTGTACAATTTAATTACATAAAATTATAAAAGGATGTGAAATATATTATATCAAAGAAAAACCCGCGTATTCGGAAACTTGCGTTCCAAAAATTTTGTATAATATGAAACGGGCAAGAGGTTGGTCAGGCTGTTGATATAAAAATGGGTGGAAATCTGAACACGTGTATCTGTCAAGTTCTGCACCTAGAAAATTTCCCAAGAAACGAGTTGTACCTACCAAATATGTACTTTTATAAAGTATGGGCATGAGATTTTATAGAGCATGTATGCAACCCTCATTCCATACTTAGCCACTTTTTGGATCGCGGGTTCTCGGGCTGACGGGCTCAAAATTGGGCCTCTGTTGTTTCATGCCCTATCAATAGTACCCAGAGTTCCGCGATATATAAATTGACAAGCAAACTTGCGTACTATTTGAATTTTAAGGGCCTCTTGTTCATGTAATAGCACATTTGGACTTGGGCCAATTTATATTCGTTTCTTACAATATCAAACGGAGAAGCGGTCGGTCGGGCTGGTGATATAAAAGTAATTGAAATCTGAAGTCGTGAATCCACCAACTCCCGCAGGTAGAAGTTTTCCGAAAAACGAGTAATACATACTAAGTATGTACTCTTATAAGGTATGGACATGTGGTTTTTATAGAGCTTGTACGGATCCATACTTGGCCACTTTTTGGATCACGAGTTCTCGGTCTGGCGGGCTCAAAACTGAGCCTCTATTGCTCTATATCCTACAAATATTACCCAGAGTCCTGCGATATACAAATTGACAAGCGAACTTGCAGATTGGCTCGCTCAACATTGCACTTCTATTGTTTTGTGTCTTCCAAACAACATTCTAAGGAAATGAGTAATACATACTAAATATGTACTTCTAAAAACTATGGACATCAAATTTGATAGAGCATGTATGGATCCCTCATTCTATACTTAGCCACTATTTGGATCATGGGTTCTCGGGCTGGCAGGTTCAAAATTGGGCCTTTGTTGTTCCATGCCCTACAAATAGCACCCACATTTACGCGATATACAAATTGACAAGCGGACTTGCGGGCTATTTGAATTTTAAGAGCCTCATGTTGATGTGATAGCACAATTGGACTTGGACCAGTTTATATTCGTTTATTACAATATCAAACGGGGAAGCGGTCGATCGGGCTGGCGCTATAAAAGTAAGTGAAATCTGAAGTCGTGAATCTGCCAACCTGCTCACCTAGAAGTTTTCTAAAAAACGAGTAATACATACAAAGTATGTACTCTTATAAAGTATGGACATGAAATTTTTATAGATCATGTACGAATCTCGCATTCCATACTTGGCCACTTTTTGAATCGCGGGTTCTCGGGCTGGCGGGCTAAAAATTAGGCCTCTATTGTTCAACGCCCTACAAATAGCACCCACAATTCTGCGATATACAAATTGACAAGCATACCTGCGGGTTGGCATGCTCAACATTGCACTTCTATTGTTATGTGTCCTCCAAACAGCACTCGGAGTTCCGCGATATACAAATTGACAGACAGACTCCAGGGCTGGTGGGTTCAAGATTGCCATTGTTTACGGATGGTAATCCCTATCAACTATCTAACATGATCTAAAAACATTATTTTCAATACTAAATGATTAATATTAAATATTGATATTGCAAAATTTAATTAGACAAGAAATTTTGTACAATTTGGTTGGGCTAGTGATATAAAAGTAAGTGGAAATCTGAACACGTGCATCCGCCAACTTCCAGACCTAGAAATTTTCTGAGAAACGAGCAATACATAGTAAACATGTACTTTTATAAAGTATGGATGTGAGATTTTATAGACCATGGACGGATCCTTCATTCCATACTTAGCCACTTTTTGGATCGCGGGTTCTCGGGATGGCGGGCTCAAAATTGAGCCTCTATTGTTATGTTTCCTACAAATAGCACCCAGAGTTCCGCGATATACAAATTGACAGGCGGACTTGCGAGCTCTTTGGCTCAACATTGCACTTCTATTGTCCCGTGTCCTCCAAACAACACTCGGAGTCCGCAACATACAAATTGACAGAAGGACTCCAGGACTGGCGGGCTCAAGATTGCGATTGTTTATGGATGGTCATCCTATCTAACATTATCTAAAAACATTATTTTCAAATACTAAATTATTAATATTAAATATTGATATTGTACAATTGAATTACATCAAATTATCAAAGGATGTTAAATCACTTATTTTTAAAAAAATGAAGGAAACAAAATAAAGTTTTTTTAAATTCTATCATCACAAGCATAACAACGACCAACGAGCAATACATAGTAAACATGTACTTTTATAAAGTATGGACATGATATTTTATAGAGGATGTACAGATCCTTCAGTCCATACTTAACCACTTTTTGGATAGTGGGTTCTCGGGCTGGCGGGCTCAAATTTGAGCCTCTATTGTTCTGTGCCCTACAAATAGCACCCTTGGTTCCGCGATATACAAATTGACAAGCGGACTTGCGGGCTCTCT
>ML787733.1:145615-176243 GCA_009831015.1 Picea engelmannii
AATTCTGCCAACTTAGGAAGCACATTTTGTAACAGAGGTCGCCTAACCGTACAATGCACGGTTGTTTTTCCCATAGTTCGGATGGCAGCATTGATGCAATGTCCATATATATATGGACATTTTTCACCGCATCACAGACAATCAATCATATCATCACTTATGAAAGCGAAGGCAGAAGTAGGAGAGTTGCATTTCACACATAAAGGTTCAAAGGGGGTCGAGTACACATTGGCTGCAACTAAAACACCTTCAACCTAGGAACACAAGCATAGGAATTAATACATTGAACAATATAATACACAACTGCAACCCCCCCTCCCCTTAAAAAAATAAAAATAAAATAAAACAGACCGCAGAAATTTGTTGAAGGCTATTTGTATAAGCAAACTGAGGATGATTTTGTGGATGTATACACACAACAGTTGTATAGCTAGCTAGTTTCTTTAGATCCTGTACTATATTTGCTCACAACTCTGTTACAAACGTTGCCTAGGTTGTCTGAAAGATCCTTTCTCTAACATCCCTTTTATTTGTTATATTTTTGAAGAGCATAAGTGGAATCTTCCCTTTATGCAATTGTTGCTCCATTGACAAAAACAAATTTGAATACGTATCGAACAATTGCAGCTGCAACATGGAACAGTGCAATATTTGTGTAACTTACCCGAGATACATGCACATGTGAAAGCAAAGGACAAAACTGAATATGAAAAGTGATACCATTGCCTTGTCGATGTCCGACTCTCCATCCTTTATATAGAGAATGTGTTGCGAGCCAAGTTTTCTCGCCAGTGTGACAATTGCGCAAAACGTTCTGATTGGGTAAATATCAGTGCTCTGTGCAAGCTAGTTGATAGTCGAGTCTGGGACGAATCGATATTTTGAGAAAACAGCGGAATTTTTTTCCACAATACTTGTTTCATTGAGCGAAATAATTCAATCACAATCACCATGGTCATATACTGTTTTGGGAAATATATTAAAATTTGTAATGGATATCCCATTACCCAGCAATATCTTTTCTACATGTTTCTGGACAAGTTGTGGAGGAATAGTCAGTGTCACTATCATCATGGCCTCCTTGTCTGTCATGTCAGCACGCATAATAGATCTAGTTTTGTTTGTCTTGTCCAAGTAGGTGCTATAGACGACCATTATGTCCCCGACGAACATTTGTCCAGTTCGACGGCTATTCAAGCCCTCTATTGATAGTACTTTGGATGTTACAACTCTAGACTTGGTGACAATTTTTGAACAGGAAAACTAAAGTGAATGGTAGTGTGCATTTTTTATTTTTTTTGTATTCTTCTTTCACTGGAATAAATCTATAAGTACACTCATAGCTTCGATGAACTATGGATCCAGAGTTTTGCAACCACACCTCTTATTCTACGGAACATGCGGCACATTCGACGTCTCGCTTGTACTTGTTGATACTTCTTGTGAATTGCAAACCATGTATTGCAGATGACATCAGCATATTCACCATGCCATAGATGAATATATAGACGAGGATATTTGTTTGGAAAACATAGTAAGAGCAGAGTGTATGCATCTTTACCTTTGGCCTTGCCGGTCTGTTGATGTCTGGGATCACTGACTGCTCATGCCCGTGTCACTAGTCCAACTTTTTCTGATGCAAGCATGTGCAGATGAACATGAAGAATAAAGAAGCATATGCATTGTATATTGTCCATCAGAATGACTAAATAACTGTAAAATTGTATGCATCTGATTTTTTAATTGGAAAAATGTTTAACAATAAACAGGGCATGAAGGCAGCGCACGACGACCAATCTGTATATCATGGACCCCCGAAAGCCAGGGGAGCAATCTTGAACCTGCCATCCTGGCACCCGCAATCAACAAAGTGGGTAACTATGGAATAAGGTAGAAGCGCGACCATAGATGTGAAACCGTTAGTCCACCAACCGGCGCACCAAGGCATTTTCGGAAAGAACACTAAGCAGTTGAATTAGAAAACAAAAGGGATAATAGAAAATGGAAAAAGTAGAAATAGGGAGGGAAGAAAGGCCCATGGATACCAAGCCATCATTTTCAAGTCTAATATTATATGCCCCCACCCGGTTTGTATATTTAATTTACCAACACAGTTGGTATACCTTTTAGAATATTGTACCACAGAACCCTCTGTTGTTGCACATAACAATTCATCTTCTTGTCCAACCAACCTGCTTTTTCCAAGGTAGCAACACCAAATATGCAATGGACATGAATTCAAGTTAGTATGAAGACAAAAATCTAAAAGAAAGAGAAACAGGTCTATTTACCCGCCAAAGAGTCCATCGTCCTCTCCAACCATTATGTTTCTTTAAATGCAACAATGCAGGGAAAACACAACGGACATGAAGTAGGCTAGTATGCAGGAAGGCATGTAATGAAGATAACTTATAACGAAGACATACATGTAAAATAAAGAGAAACAGGGCTATTTACCCATGAAAGAGCCCATCGTCATCTCCAACCATTCTTTTTGTTTAAATGTAGCAATGCAGCGAAAACACAACGGACATGAAGCAGGTTAGTATGCAAGAAGGCATGTAATGAAGATAAGTTACCATGTAGGAAGGTACGCAACATGTACATATAATAAACTAGGAAAACACATATACAGATAATAAATGAAATACAAAACAATGCAATATGAAATAACAGTATAAGCATGCACCTTTCTATATCCTCTTCAACCGATGCAGTCAAGACTCCGTCGTTTTCTCCGACTATTATGTTTCTTTGAATGTGGGAAAGCACAAAATACAATGAACATGAATGGAAGTTGGTATGCACCAGAGAACAAGCAATATGTGCATACAGTAAAAGAGAGTCAACGAACAGTCTAAAAGATAGGCAGAAACATGAACCTTTGTGCTTCTCCATCCATAGTTGTAAATGTGTAATTTTTTTTCCCTGCGCAAAATATATTACAAGCCACAAAATATCATGAAATTGCATGGCCGTAGCTAAACGATTTATTTTTTCCATGGAAAATTATCCAGATATGCTTCCACCAATGGAAATACATGTTCTTTATCCTCTACACAGACTGTTGTGCCCACGATACAAGATTTTGGTTTTTCGTGGCAAACTACCCGGACATGCTTCTAGACATCGAAATATAATCTTGCAGAATCTTTGTTGTACATATCATATCTCAAGTACAACACAAATTGTATCGTGTGCACACCAGTCTGTGTAGAGGACAAAGAACATGTAATGTCAGATGGGCACATCTGACCATACACAGTTTATAAATGTATCCTGCATATGCTTTATCCTAACAAAAAACAATGGATATTGCAATTTCACACGTAATTCTCGAACAATTTTGCATGCAACTATTTTCTTTCATGCCAGCACTGAAGCACCAGCAAAATCTCACAGCAGAATAGATATATACCTCAGTAGACAAGGAAAATAACACAACTTCATGTCGACTCGTCGATGCAAGGGCTGAACACCGTAAAGCACCCCAAAAACAACAATAATCCAAAAAAAAACAGCTCCAACCACCGGCACTAGACCCCAACCCTGCAAGGCCGAATCAAACAAAAGAAAACATCAAGCACCAAACCAATGAGAAAGCATGAACAAGCCAAACTACACCCCCAGGGCCCCAAAGCGTAAACCCAATCCAAAAAACACAACCAGCAACCCACGAACCAACGAACCAGCAACAACCACTGAACCAGTAAACAACATATGTATCTCCAATGATTACGAAACTACAGCCGGAGCACAGAAGGAACCAGAAACATACGACGACCATGCCACTACAAATAAGCAAACATTCTTACCTGCAAACTACAAACACTGAATAGCAAACAAGGAATACAAAATGAAACTATGGCATGGAAACTTACTCTGAAACGATGAAATGCAGAAGCCCAAGTGGAATCGCGAACGAAACAACAACAAGCAACAACCGACGAACCAGCGAAGAAGAAGCAGTCACCGAACCATTAAACCATGTATGTAGCTTCATCGATGACGAAATTGCATTGCAAAGGTAGAAGAAGGATGAAACATACAATGCCTATTCAAGTGGTGGTGGACAACAACATTGTACAAAATCACTGCAACATTGTATGGAAAATTTCGAGGAAAAATGTACTCCAAGAAGCGTATTTAGATAAACATTTAAGGTTGTCAGGTTGTCTAAGGACCTCGCGGTATGAAAACATTGAAGCTGTCAGGCCTGTTGGAGGACCTCGCGTCATGTAAACATTTAAGTTGTCAGGCCTATTGAAGCATCTTGAAAAAAGTATCAATACATTTCAATACAAATACATGCGGGAAGGACATTATAAACTTTGGAATTCTCAATCACTATAAATCTTGGATATCAAAACATTTCAATATGATTAGTACAAATAAAAACTTAGGGATATATTCAGCTAGCAGAAAATGTTAATGCAAACATTCGAACTAATGCTAGCATTAATCCACCTTCAAGCAATACATAGGAAAAATATATTATTCAAAAACATTTTATACGATAAAAAGTTTTGATATGTTAGCATATAAAACATTGGGAATAGCGAAGATAGCAATAAGACCTCCAATCTCTTATCCAATCAGATCACTACATATATGGTACTTTTTATTATATAAAAATATATGTTTTAAATTCCCTAGCTCCAACAATAGGTAGTATGCAAATATTTCTGGTCAAAGGACAAACTAATATGTAGTCAACGAATTATCGATCGCTATAATCTCTTTATGCCTACGGCAGAGACTAATAAGATTTCTCTTCAAATATAGTTCTTATTATCATTTTATCAATACAAGTCACCATATCTTTGAAAAAACCCTTTACAATTACTCAAAATTATAAGTGCAACCCACCTTTAAATGTGTAAGTACCCTACTATTTTTATTACTCTTAATTGTTATTTTCCATTACCTCAATAATGATAGCAATAGTTCCATTTTAGTTGTAAACACATTACACTAGATGACACAAAGTTTTGTAAGATCAACTTTTACCTCTTACTAAATATAATAAAAACTATAAACTTGTATACTTCAACTTTAAACACACATTAAGATGTTGAATTTGATTTTAAATTTTCAACATCTTCACTATCAAAATTCAATATTTCCTTTCATTCATAAATACTATTATTTATAAATATCTTGCATTTTAATATCTATTTTTTTATTTTTTAATATATTTCATTTGAAAAGCTACCTAAAATTTGGTTTTTTTATTTCTTCATCATTACATTTCATAGTTTATTGTATTTCAAACTTCATAAATATTATTATTAGTCCATGTCAAAATAGAACTATAGCAATGAGTTTGTTATTGATTTGATATTAATTTGCTTTATATTTTAAATTAGTTTGTAAAAACTAATGTTTAACTTAAGAAAATAAATCTATATTTTTTGATATAGTAAAAATAAATATATTTTTCTCATATATTTTTCAAAAAATATATATCTTTATCATTTCTAATTGGTTAATATATTTCAAGTCTTATTATTGCCTTCACTTATTTCAATATTTAAAATTAATTACATAATCAATAACAACATATTATAATTGATTGTATAACATATATAACACTTATTACACTATCAAAATAAAAAAATCTTAATATTGATGTTTTGTTTTGAATGTGTCATGTCATAACATATTAAAATATTATATGAATTAAAATATATATTTTATATTTTATAATATATATGTTAACACATTAAAATATTATATGTTTTAAAATATATATTATAATATTGTCATAACATATTAAAATATTATATGTTTTAAAATATATATTATATATTTATAATATATATGTTAACATATTAAAATATTATATGTATTAAAATATATATTATAATATTATATAAATTAATATATATATATATATATATATATATATATATATATATATATATATATATATATATATATATATATATATATATATATTAACACATAAAATATTATATATTAAAATGTATATTATATTTTATAATTATAATAATAATAATAATAATTTATTTTTAAGGATATATATTATAAAATGTGAAATGTTTATTTTTATTTTTTATTTTTTAAATAAGATTTGTATTTGGCTTGTTTAGCTTAACTAATAGGAAATTTAGGTTAATCCCTTATGAGTCTATGTCAAATTTTTTTAAGAAAGTAGAGGGACTAAGCCTTAACAAAGACTAAACTACCATACAACCCTTGTTTATAAATATCTTGCATTTCAAAAAAAAAATTTTTTTTTTTTTAATATATTTCATTTCAAAAACAACCTAAAATATGGTTTTCTATTTCTTCATCATTACATTTCATAATTAGTTTGTTGTATTTCAAGCTTTGCTTATAGGTACAAGGTTAGAATTATAGTGATTAAGTTTGTTATATTTCAAACTTTCCTTATAGGTACAAGGTTAGAATTATAGTGATTAAGTTTGATTTTAAATTTTCAACATCTTAAATATCAAATTCGATATTTTCTTTCATAAATACTATTATTTATTAATAGATATTTTGAACATCTTAAATATCAAATTCAATATTTTCTTTCATAAATACTATTATTTATTAATAAATATTTTGAACTAAACTTTTCAAAAACTGTTTTTTTTATTTTTTATTTTTTAATATATTTCTTTTAATAAAGTGCCATTTTTTTCATTTCTTCTTCATCATTATATTTCATATTCATTATATTTCAAACTTTGCTTATAGATATAACCTCAAGCTTTATATCTTTAATAGTCATTAATCCCTACATAAAATTAGAATTATAAAGATGAAAGTTTGATTTTATTTTAAAACATCTTAAATATCAAAATTTAATATCCGAAGGAGCTGAGGATGGAAGGCGATGACGATGGCGGGCATAGGAGGGCGTCAGGGGGCGATGGAGCAAGTTGATAGGTTTTTCTTCCCCATATCCGGTGGTGGGGTGGATTGGATCGTGGTTGGGGATTTTTTTTCAGGGCTGGGTTTTTTACATGGAATGGGGTGGAGGCTTCTTGGCATATAAGGGTTTTGTGGGGACGACACTTTCCACTTTCTAACTACTATTCTTTTTCTTTGTCTGGTCGGAACGGCGCTGGTATGGGATGCAGACTCAATGTCAGATAAGGGCGTTGTGGGGTGTGGACTTGTGGCAGGGGACCCAGAACCCCCTGTCAGTATATCATTGGGGTTTAGGGTGGTGAACCCTGCGGATCTGGTAATTGATCTGACATCTAGCCTAGTTTCGGGGATTCCTTCCTCAATCTATTTGTCGTATTCAGGTGGCTTGGCTTTCGAGTCGTCGGTGGTTTCTTTGACAGGGTTTGAACATAGGTTGGATCCCCTTCCGGGTCTGACGGAGGGTGACTATGTTTGCATTGGTTCCAAGCCTGGGGTTCTCTTTGATGGTGATTGTTGGGGTACCCAACAAAAAGACTTGTCGGTGGCTGATTCTTGTGCCCATTTCTCCCCGTCGAAGGTTTTTAATGACTCTGGTGCTTTTCCAAAGCCTGCGGTGACAATCGGGGAATACTTTGGTAGGGTTATTGCTCCATGCAGGGTTTCTGGAACCTTTGTTTCTCCTCCACAAGGTTCAGGTTCAAAAGGAAACGCTGGTGGGGTGGGTCGGGGACGATTGAACGAAGTGGGGGTTACAAAGCGTTTGGTGGTTAGAGGTTCCCAGTGTGCGCAGGATAGGACTGATTCAAATAGATTGGTACTTGGAGAGGATATTGACATGGATCGGGTGGTAGAGTTTTCAGAACTGGCTATGGTGGGTCGGGCATGTGGGAACTGGTTGGGTGTTGCTTTCTTGCACTCTTGGGTGGACAAATATTGGGACTCTAATATATCTTTCCCTCCCAGTATTCGGCTGTTATTAAAGGATTGGTTTGCTTTCGTCTTCTCTGTTGGTATAGATGTTGTTTGGGTTCTATCTAAAACATGGAGTATGGTTGGTATGCCTATTGTACTAAAGCGTTGGACTCCAAATTGTGATGCAAAGTGCGAGAGGGTGGATGTGGTTCATGTTTGGGTTCGGTTACCAGGCCTTCCTATGCATTACTGGAACCATGTTCATTTCTCAGCCATTCGAAACAAGTTGGGCGAATATGTTGAAGCGGACTTATCCTTTGAAGATACAGGTCTTATGTCTATGGCCAAAATTTTAGGGAGGTTGGATCTTCGTCCGGGACTTCTCAAGGAATTGATTATCGAGATGGATTATGGTACTTTTATTCATCCGTTGAATTATGAGGGCATTCCTTTTAGGTGTCATCGATGCCATGTTTATGGGCATGGAGTTGTGGACTGCAAACTGCCTTTCAAGGGGAAGGTGCAGGGATCCTTGGATGTTGGTGCTGGTACTTGATCGGGTTGTGTGGATTTGGGGTCTGGGGCTACTGGGGGTGCTCATACAGTGGTATCACAGTCCTATGTCATTGACGGGGACAGTGGGCGGCACACAAACTCACCTGCAGGACTTGCTTCGGGCGAACGGGATTTGGAACGCGCTAAGGTTCAGAAGTCTACAAAGTTGGCTTGTCCAAGGTCTCTTCTGGTGTCGGGTAAACAGTAGTTTCCTTTTCCTCCGATTGCTTCTTCTATCTCTTCTGAATTGTTTCTTCCGTCGGGATTTGTGGGGTTGGCTGTTTTTCCTTCGGTGGGTTTCTCCACGCTTTTCACCCAGCCTCTTCCTAAGGAAACTTTTTGTACTCTCTCTCCTGTTGGGACTCTTTATCCTCCTTAGTACCCCATTATCCCCCTCGAGTCAGGTGTAAGGGGATTTATGTGTGTCTGGGGCTCCCCTTACTTTGGTGTCTTCTAGGGATATGGATATTTTGGTTTCTTCCTCTGATGGTATAGCCCTCCCTTTGGAGTCTATTACTTCCTTTCCTACTTCTACTTTGTCCTTAAGTAGGACTCCTTCCCACTCAGGATTTCAGTTGTATTTGGGCACACAGTCTTCTGAGGGGTCTAGGATTCGTTATTCTCTCCGAAACAGGGTTGTTTTAACTGAGGATTTGGGTAGCTGCGGTGTGGAGGATCCACTTGGGCAGGGTTTGGGTTCTCTTCCTAGGGCTCTGTCTTCGGCCCAAGGCCGAGGTAGGAGATCACATATAATTCTGGCACAAGATCGAGCCAGGATTGATGTGGCCTCTGGTAGACAAGATTCCATTGAATGGGTGCTTAGAGAAAAGCAACCCCAAGAGGTGGTTTCTCTATGAAAAATCTCTCATCAAACTGTACGGGCTTGGTGAGCCCGACAAAAAAATCATCCTTAAAAAGATTAGTTGTTGTTATCGCTCTGGATGTTATCTTCCTACAAGAAACTATGGGGGTTAGTGAATTGGTGGTTGCGTCGTTGGAATCATTCTTACCAGGATGGTCCTTTGCGGCGGTAGATGAAAAGGTCGTTCTGGGGGACTAGCCACTAGCTGGTGCCTCAAGCGTTGTAAATGTGAATGGATTTGGGGTTTCGAGTCAAGGATTGGCCTCAACATTTTTTCAGTTGAGTCGAGGCGCTCCTTAACACTTGTTAACATCTATGGTCCCTATGTTGATCGAAAATGCTATTGGGACTCCCTAGCAAAGTGCTCTTGGTTTACTCAACAAGAGGTTATTGTGGGTGGGGATCTAAATTTTTCCTTGGGAGCGGCGGAGGTATGGGGTCCTCGAACTTGCCCGGACCCTTTGTCTAACTACTTCACACATTTTCTTGATCTTCATGGGCTGTTGGATTTAGAACCGGTAAAATTACAGCCGACTTAGCGGAATAGGCAGGTCGGGGATGATTGGGTAGAAAAGAGACTGGATCGTTTCCTTCTAAAGGATGATTTGGTGGAAACTTTGGCCCTTGATCGACAATGGGTTGCTTGTAGTGGTGAATCGGATCACAACCCAATTTTTCTAGAATTAAGTGGTAGGGTTCGGCGGGCTCCCAACCCCTTTAAGTTCTTCGAGCGTTGGTTAAAGGATCCAAAGTATCAAGCCTTGGTACGTAAGTTTTGCATTCCCTTACGTTCAGAACAAACTTCTCATGCTGCTATTCTCTTTCTGGAAAACTAGAAAAAAGTAAAACAAGCTACCATCTCCTGGGCACATGAGAAAATATTAAAAGAGGATCATGAACTTCTAAACATTGAAAATATGATGTTGGAATGGCAGGTCGACCCTAATAGGGACTTCTGTTCCAAGGAGGGTAGGGAGGAACTGGTTCATATGGAACTTCGAAGGAGAACTATTTTGGATGAAAAGGAAGCTCTGTGGCGACTAAAAATTCATGTTATTTGGCTCGCTTGCAGGGATGAGAATACAAAATTCTTCCACTCTTTTGCCAAAGGCCGGAAATTGACAAATACTATTTGGGGTCCTACTCAGGGGGGTGGTCAATTGGTCAATGCTTTTGAAGGTCTATCATCTTTGGGGATTTCACATTTTAAAGATATCTTCAAGGCACAGCCGAGATCCTCGATTGCTGAAATTGTGAAAGTGGTTTAAAAAATATTTTTTTCTTTTCAAAAGCTCTTACTGCAAAGTGCTCCTGGCGACTGATTAAAACTTCCAATCTCTGGACTCGTGTATTTCATCAAAAATATATTTCCCCTCTATATATTCTTGACTGGATTCGAACTACAAATAAATCACCGTCTGGGATTTTTATTATCTGGAAGGATTTGACTAAGGCATTTTATCTAGTTGGTAACAGTCTGGTGTGGCGAGTGGGTTCTGAGCAACTAGTTCACCTCGGCTTGGATCTGTGGCCTGGATGTCAACTAGGACATATATTGTCAGCAAGGATTAGGCATAGATTGGCACAGTGTGGTTTATATTATCTTGCTCGGGTTGGGAAACCTTTACAAACAAATATGTGGCACCAAGGCTAGATGTCGAGGTACAGGCTTGGTCTTCTGGAGGAGGATTATATTCATTGGAATAGATATACACAGGCACTTCAGGATGCTTCCATTCATTTGGTTGATAGAGATGATGAGTTTCTTTGGGACGGTGCCGTGGATGGAGAATATACTCCTCGATCTGGTTATATAAAGTTATGCGTGGACCTTCATCAACATGGCACCCTCTAGTGGTGGAGGAATATTTGGAAACAATCTTGTCTAGCAAAGGGAAAGTTGTTGGTTTGGTCAATTCTAGAAAACAACCTGCCTACCTGGGATAATTTACAAAGGCGTATTTTCTTTGGGTCGAGTCGATGTGCTCTTTGTAAATCTCATTTAGAATCGATGGATCATCTTTTTTTACATTATTTTTTTGTCCGGGAGGTATGGGATTTTGCCAAGATTCTGCTTCCCTCCCTCTGGAGCTGGCAAGGAACTACTTTTGAATTAGCACTATAGGCATGGATGCGTGGTCGGGGTCAAGTGAATTATTGGGCTTTCCCTTTTATCCTGGCTTGGGGGATTTGGGTCACTTGAAATGGACAAATTTTCCAGGATGTGAATATTCCAGCTGAAAGGGTGGAAGTCAATTGCATTGGGCTCTTTAATTCTTTTCCGTGGCCAGATGGCGGTGTTTTGGCACAACCCAGGGTCGTTAGGGAGGTGGATCCTGACATCAGTCTCCCGTGGGGATACTTTGATGGCGCTTCCTCGTCTGATCAGTCAAAGTGTGGCGGGGGTGGTTGTCTTTATTTCACAAACTCACATTACTTTACCCTCAAAGCGGGTTTGGGGAATGGCACAAACAACTACTCTGAACTTTTGGCTTTAAAACTTCTTATACTTTTCGTTGTGGAGCAGGTTGCAGAACATTACAAGTTTTTGGTGATTCTTTAGTAATCATCAACTGGACTAATGAGATAGACAGATGTCAAGTCTCTCGTTTGCTTCCATTATTAGAGGATGTACTTCGTATTAAAATTTTATTTGACTCCATCTCTTTTTCTCATATATACACGGAAATGAACCAATTGGCAGATAGGCTTTCCAAAGAAGCCACGTAGTTGTTTTGTTGTATTGGTGGAATATCCACTATATTGAGGATTTAAATGATGGTGGTTATTTCAGCTGGATATTTTTTTGGGACTGGTATTTTTGACAGTCAGGGGATTATGTATCATTGATGACTGTTTTGCATCCTCTAGTGGTTAGAATCATTTTGTTGGAGAATATGTAGAATATGTGCGTAGCTATGTCAAAATAACTGGTATATATCTATCTCTGTATGTAATTTTGTTATTATAGAATGAAATTATGAATTTTTCCGAGGAAAAAGAAAATATCAAAATTTAATATTTTCTTTCATTCATAAATACTATTATTTATATGTTTAGTCTTAAGAGGTCATGGGCCTAATGGTTAAGAACACGTGTTTCCTCTTAAAAAATTACAAATTCAAATCCAAAAAAGGGTAGAATATGTATTAATCTGAAACTTTTCAAAAACAATTTTATTTTTTTTTAATATATTTCATTTTAAAAGCTAACTAAATCATGATTTTTGGTTATACTTCAAACTTTGATGGTTATATCTTTAATGGTTATTAATCCTTACATAAGTTATAATTATAGGGATGAGTTCTATCACTCACTTCCTATTAATTCGAAGATTTGATATTTTAATTTTTTCCTGGCATTTTAATATTAGACTAACATAAGAAAATGTAAATATTAATTTTATTGAAATTAAAATAAATATAAAAAATAATATTTTGAAGTATTATTGGCTCTCCGTATTGCCGCAATGGTGGCAGGCATTTAACACTTCTTGCCATGGTATTTAACACTTTGTACCATTGTTTATTGCACTGCATTGGTTGTCTATTCATAGCGGATGCCCAAGCTATTCACAATCCTGAGCCAGCACGGTTTGCAATATACTTGATCATTGAAGATAGTATTCACCGTCCGATGTCATATTACGCGTCTCTTTTAGTGTTTTCCGGATAGAACACGAAATCCTCAAGGAAAAATTCAGTTCGAAAATTCTTTGCTTCCCTAGTTTTTCAAACAATGGAAACGGATACAACCAAAGTTTTGGTCAGAATGCAGGAAATTTCACTGCAAAGACCATACACGATGACCATTTTATTGCGAAGGTATGACCAGTAACAGGCCTAGCCAGTGATCCCCGACTGCTTTTGCATTTTAATTATAGATTTTTGAAATACTGGATGCGAAGAACGTTGCAGTCGTTTTAGGAAAGGTAGATTTGGAGCAAACTATACGTACTTTAATTTTTCGTGCAAAGTCTGATGCGTCTGTGTGTTTGAACTTCGCATTTTTTGTTGCGTGGAAGGGATTTTGTGAAGGATTGTGTAATTTGGAAGTTTAATGTTAATTTTGTGTTAAATTTTGAAACATATTGTTAAATTTTTTAAGTATTCTCTACTGTCAGCAGTGAATCGCTCGAATTTTGATTATGCAGGAGTTGAAATCTTCTCTCAAGAGCAAGAGGTAAGAGTTTTTTGCAATGTAATGGTAATAGAAAAAATCGTGTAATGTAATCGAGTTTGTGTTTTCTTGGACGATTTTTGTTTCATGTACATATTTTTGGGCAGTCATCTTGATCACCTTTTAGATTGTGGTTACTTCGTGTTTTAGATTGTGTTTACTTATTCTTTTTCAATGAATCTGACGATTTTGTGCCTTTTTCTTGAATCTGTAGCATATTCTTCGGAATTTTGTGTAACTTCACAGTGATATTTGTTCAACTGTGAGTTTATTTATTTACACTAGTTTACTGTTTTTCCGTTGAGGATCAGGGATGCTTTATATTTTGTGCTAAATTGTGAAGCTTTGAGATGATATCGGTGTGATTTAAATTTTGAAATATATTGTTAAATTTTTTAAGTATTCGGTATGTTGAGATGATATGCTTTATTTTCTTTGAAAATTGAAGCTAGTTTGTATTTTCTCGGACTATTTTTGTTTCAGGGTCTATTTATCTGTATGTTTTTGCGCAGTCCTCTTGATCACCTTTTAGATTGTGGTTACTTCGTGTTTTTGGATGAAATCGTTATTGTAATTACTTCATGTTTTTCGATGAATCTGACGATTCCGTGTCTTTTTCTTTTTCTTGAATCTGTAGCATATTCTTCAGAATTTTGTGCAACTTCACAATGATATTTGGTCACTATGAGTTTATTTATTCATAAGTTTATTATATAATTTACTGTGTTTTTCTATTGAGGATCACAGATGCTTTATCTTTTGCGCAAAATTGTGGAACATTGAGATGATATTGGTATGATTTACATGGTGCAATTTAAATTTTGAAATATATTTTGAAATTCTTTTAAGTATTCTCAATTCTCAGCAGCGAATCGCTTGAATTTTGGTATGTTCAGCTGATATGCTTTATTTTTTTGAAAACTGAATCGAGTTTGTGATTTTTTTTACTATTTTTATTTCATGGTTATTTATCTGTATGTTTTTGGGCAGACATCTTGATCACCTTTTAGATTGTGATTGTGGTTGCTTCGTGTTTCGGTTATTTATCTGTATGTTTTTGGGAAGTCATCTTGATCACCTTTTAGATTGTGGTTGCTTCGTGTTTTTGAATGAATCTGACTATTTCGTATCTTTTTCTTTAATATGTAGCATATTCTTTTGAATTTTGTGTAACTTTACAGTGATATTCAGAATTTTGTGTAACTTCACAATGATATTTGGTCAACTATGAGTTTATTATGTAATTTACTATATTTTTCGTTTTTCGGTTCGTTTTTCGGTTGAGGATCACAGATAGCTTTATATTTTGTGCAAAATTGTGAAGCTTTGATATGATATTAGTGTGATTTACATGTTATTTTTCCAATTATTTCCTGGAAAGTTTGTAGTCTTTCCCTTCCCCAAAATACCCTGTATCAAAGTGGTGTATTTATATTTTGATTATGGATTGGTCCAGAATTTTGGTAATATGGGGAAAATTTAGTTTTGAACGACTTTTTTTCCTACAATTTTCTGGTATATTGCGGCTCAAAGAGTCCTATATCGGTGCACCGTTTGCAATGTTTTCTGTAAATGATATTTCCATGTCGTTTGTTTCTGCTTGTGTGCGTGAAATTTTGTTAACGACGCTTTTATTGCACTGCCTTGCTAAAACTTATGTGAAAAAGATGCGTTTGGTCCCTTCTAAACAGTTTAATGACTAATATATGAAGATATTTTATGCTAGTCGGTAGAGTTTTCTGTGATTTCACTTCCATTTACTCTGTCAAGAGGTTTGTTAAACTGAATTTCGTTAAATGATGATGATAAATTGGTGGCCGTTGGCATTTAACGACCTAAACTGGGTGGTGGTTTTATTTTTGTCATGTTTTTAGGTAAACACTGTGAAAGGGCCTATTTAAGTAAATAGAAAATCCAGTTTCATGTGCCGCTGAATCCGCAAACCTTTGGTACCCCTAAAAATTAATTTATCTTAAATAAAGCAAGCGACTGAGATTGTTTTTTTAATCTGGTTTTGTTAGAATAAGTTTTGGTATTTTTCATTTAATTCGAGTGAAATTGTAATTTTTTATTTATTTAAATTGTATTTATAATTGTATAAATAGATTCAACATTCTGAAATAAACTTTTAAATTTAAGTATTCAACAATTTTTCATTAAATTTCTCCATACTCTGTATTCCATACCAAATTCTTGTTTACCAACCAACCAAGCAAACATAAGTACTGAACAAACTTGGTACTAAATGTGGGTTGTAGACTTTAATGTTTTGCAAGGTTTTAAGTATGAAAATCATTATATTCATATTACAATATGAACAAACTTGGTACTAAATGTGTGTTGTAGACTTTAATGTTTTGCAAGGTTTTAAGTATGAAAATCATTATATTCATATTCCACTTAATAGATTATTTATGTTGCAAATAGAGTCAGGATATATGCATGGGCTGGGTTAGATTTTTCAAAAATGTAGAATGTTGCCTTTAAAATAAAAAATTTATTTAATAATTTATTTAATAATTTATTTAATAATTTATTAACTTAAGAGTACACGAACAACAGGTTACTCTTATTCATAATGTTTATTCCCTAAATTCTATTCTGAGTATTATTGAAAAGATTTTTCTAAAAAGTTCTTTTTTCCCTAAATTCTACTCTGATGCAGTATTATTGCAAAGATTTCTCTAAAAATTCTATTTTCCAGAAGATTGGGGTAAGATCCACCCCGGAGGGGGTGGAGAGCCTTAACCACGTGTGATAAGAAAGTCCGAAGACTGTTCCCGTCCTTGTCGAGGGCCTTTCTACGAACACTGATTTCTCTAAAGTTGACCAGTGCACATAGGGTGACGGATATACCTCTTTTTCCAAAGAAGAAGAGCCTGAAAACCAAGTATTCCTTTATTCAACCATTAGCTCTGTCTCCCCACCCTCTTTGTACTACACATTCATATCTATAATACAAAAGGTTCCCAACATAAATTTATGATCAGGTCCGTGGCTCAGAGTGAGAAGATTTGGAAGCCTTGAACCTTGAAAAGGACTTATAAATTTTTGAAAAGGACTTCTAAATTTCTGAAGGACCAAAATTTAAGAATTTCTCATAGCACACCCTCTTTGTACTACACATTCATATCTATAATACAAAAGGTTCCCAACATAAATTTATGATCAGGTCCGTGGCTCAGAGTGAGAAGATTTGGAAGCCTTGAAGCTTGAAAAGGACTTATAAATTTTTGAAAAGGACTTCTAAATTTCTGAAGGACCAAAATTTAAGAATTTCGGTCTATCACACCCTCTTTGTACTACACATTCATATCTATAATACAAAAGGTTTCCAACATAAATTTATGATCAGGTCCGTGGCTCAGAGTGAGAAGATTTGGAAGGAAGCCTTGAAGCTTGAAAAGGACTAATAAATTTTTGAAAAGGACTTCTAAATTTCTTAAGGACCAAAATTTAAGAATTTCTCATATTGTCTAGCTTAAAGTAGAGAAAGAGTCAAACATGACGGAATTTATGCGGCCAAAGAGCACCACTGATGAAGTTTTAGAATATGTTCTTCTTTCAAAGTAATAAATATTGACGTTAAAGGTTATCAAGGATTCATTTTTTACTTGGCCCATTCCATGTGCTTTTAGTATCAATTTCAAGGGCAGATTGTATCAAAGTTTTAAAGGATTTTTGGACATTGAGTGGAGCATTGTTCTGTTCATACATTTATTCATATGAAGAAATTTTGATCATAATGTTTCTATAACTATTTTTAGGTTAAATAGATTTTTTAACAAAGTAAACATTGAAAAATGCTTTATTAAAAACATTTTAGAGATTTATTAAAGGCATTTTAGAAATTTATTAGTATAAATAATGGTTAAGAACAATTTTTTTTCCTAAAAAGTCACAAGTTCAAATTTAAAGAGGGGTAGAGCATATATAATGAAAGTGATCCCTTATGACACATAAAGAAGTCTCATACACCAATTTACAAAGAGTCTCATACACCATGTCTTTTACAGTGACTTTAAAATTAAATTATTATTATTAATAATAATATGACTTTATTGTTATTTAGAATGAAATACAAAATCTTAAATCTCAAAACTTTTCACATTCATCACCCATAATAACATTTACTTCCTCTCTCATGGCATCATAAGGTTCAACCATAATGACATTTACTCCATCTCTCATACTATCATACATTCAACTAAATTTTGATAAATTTTATCATTTACTTATTATTAAAAATTATCACTAAATCCCCTGGATGGGGTGCTAGTGAGTTACACCTGGCGCAAGGCGGAGGAGGGGAACGACCAACGAGGCACGGAGCCATGTGACGGGCTCGTGCCATCGCCCACCACCCCGATCCAGCATTAAATTGTCATTACCATGTCGCGGATGATAATTAAGCAGCTTCCCTCTCCTCTCAAGATTCATTTCATGGCTGGGTTATACGTGTATGCCTTCTGTCTCTGCGTGCGCTTCGACTGGCATCCCCCTCTGCGGCCTTGGCCTGAGCTAACCCGGAATTTCATGCTAATCGCAGCCCTTGTTCGACTCCAGGCATTCTACCACTGCCTGTTGCACCCGGCTTCCTCTATTTGTTACGAGACGAGACTCATGCCATGCCCTCGAGGGCGACCGCGCAGAGGCTCTCCATGGAAACCTCGTCAGCCCTCTGTCTCGCCCCCTGATTCGCCTCCCTCTTGTTCCTCTCCATCCCTTCAGCCTAAACCATTTCTTCCTGCCACCCCCGCTCTGTCTATTTCGTAGTTTGATAGCTTGGCAATCGTCCCCAGGCTGTCGTGTTCCTCCTCGCACCACCTTCCTGACCCCCCAACGGTCGAGCCTCCTCTTGCACGAATTCCTAACTCCGCTGGGAAGACTGTGGGAGAGCCACCTCCTTGCGAGCCTCGAAACACCGAGAACCAGTCCCCGAACTCTTTCTTTGACACACAGCTGCGAGAAAGCCTCGCAATTCTCTTCGATTTGGTCTTCGAACTCCGTTAGGGGGTGGAGGACCTTCAATTCCGTCTGCAAGCCACGGATGGAAAGGTAGCAATCCTTCTCCAGCGCCTTTCCTCCCTTCAAGAGGCTTTTCCCTCGGACCTCACAGGTGCGGCTTCAGCAGAGGAACCCGGTGTAGCGACCAGTGAAGGAAATGCTTAGGCGCAACGTTCCGCAAGAAATGGGAAGGAGCAAGCTAAGCACGAGGACATGGTCGTGGAGGTGGACACAACATGTTGCGTGTTGCAGGATACCTCGCTAGTTGTCGATAGGACCGAGGGAAGTGTGGACACTGGAAAGCAGTGGGCCGATCAAGTGACATACGTCGAGGAGGAACCGTGGTCCGAGGCCGTCCACATCACCTGGCCAGGTTATTTGCCAAATGTCTAAGGTCATAAGGGCACTTCAAGTTTCAATAGTTTCTCTACTTTTTAGTTGTTGTCCAGTTAGTTTCAGACTGTTTCCTTAGACTATTACACTACCTATGTTTGACTTCCATGCTGGATGGACTGGTTTCCCCTCTGTTGGGGCAGTCCAGTAACTACAACATGAATATTCTCTGTATTTTGTATCTCATTTTGGTCTTGGAAGGCCCTTTATATATAATACTACTAACTTACAAAAAAAAAAAAAAAAATTATCACTAAAATTTTTAATGACAAGGAATTGTATCATACTCCAATTTTTTTGTACGGTGATGTAATGCTTCAAGTGTTTCATATCTACTGCATGTTTACTCCCTCTCTCATACTATCATACATTCAACTAAATTTTGATAGATTTTGTCATTTACTTATCATTTTTAATGAAGATGAATTTTATCATACTCCAGTCTTTTTGTATTTTTTTGTACGGTGATTTAATGCTTCAAGTGTTTCATATCTACTGCATGTTTACTCCCTCTCTCATACTATCATACATTCAACTAAATTTTGATAGATTTTGTCATTTATTTATCATTTTTAATGAAGATGAATTTTATCATGCTCGTCTTTTTGTACGGTGATTTAATGCTTCAAGTGTTTCATATCTACGGCATATTTGTTAGGCAACGGGTGATTCGATGCATATGTGGATTCAATATAGCCTTAGCAGTTTCATTTATTGGAAACACAACTATTATCGTTCATTTCTTGATTCAATACGGGGCATTCATTTATCTATTTCATATTTGTTGGCGACCTGTTAATTCAATGTCCGAGTGGATTCAGTACCCAGACCCGAGCAATCTGATTGATTGAAAATTGCATAAATGCCTATGTTATTGTGGACAGTTTGCATCTATTAGTCAAAGATGCGATCTGTATACAATCTGTTATACAATTAGTTTGTAATTCAAACCCGGGCAATCTGATTTATTGAAAATTGCATAAATGCCTATGTTATTGTGGACAGTCTGCATCTATTAGTCAAAGATTCAATCTGTATACAATCTGTTATACAATTAGTTTGTAATTAAATTTGTATTTTTTTTCTTGGTCATCTCGACAATGTCATGAATGCAAGAGAGACAAATCATGTATATATGGAAAATAAATTTACTATATAATTATAATAAAGTTGTATATTTATTGTATAGTTGTTTTAACATCTATGCATTAATATTGGAAGTAGTCCAAAGGTTCTATCTTTTTATTTTTTTTCATATCGGAAGTAGTCTAAAGTTTCTATCTTTTTATTTTTTTTCAGATTTTTTGTGATGAGTTTTGTCCAAAATTCCTCTGAAATTCAGAAAATTGTTGATTTCTATGGTTGAGATTAATATTTTGGGTGTTCTCAAGGTTTTTGAGGGAGTTGAATGGATTTATGTATTAAAAACACTATTTAAGCAATTTAAAATTGTGATACCAACAATTGTGTAAGTTGAGAGATCAATCAGATCAATATAGTGTCTTTTAGGAGAAAGGTGGTCCTCATGAGTAAAGTTTTATGTAGGAGAAAGGTGGTCCTCATGACTAAAGTTTTATGTAGGAGAAAGGTGGTCCTCATGACTAAAGTTTTATGTAGGAGAAAGGCGGGTTATGCAGGAGTTGAAAGGTTCTCTCAACAACAAGAGGTAAGAGTTTTTTGTAACTTGTTTGTCTAATTTTATATACTCCTAATTACCTATATTGTCACTATCTAAATTTAAACTTTGATAATTTGCAAATTACCTATATTGTCACTATCTAGATTTAAACTTTGATAATTTGCAAATTCCTTTAATTATCATGGAACATGTTGGAGCTTTTTTAATTTATAGTGTCCTACATCTCTCTATATTTAAGCTCTATCTCTAGAATATCTATCTCTAAAATAACTCTAGAATAAGTAAGGCCATTAGACATTGTCTTAGGGGTTACCTATATATCTTCCATGGGTTACCTATATCCGGAATTAGGTATTACCTATATTGCCACTATATAGATTAAACTTTAGTGATTTGCAATTCCTCTGATTACCTATATTGCCACTGTTTGGATTTAAACTTTAGTGATTTGCAATTCCTCTAATTACCTATATTGCCACTATTTGGATTTAAACTTTAGTTCCCTACAATTCCTCCTTTGATTATCATGAAACCTAATCCATCTAGATTTTCAGTATATGGATTTAAAGTTTAGTGATTTGCAATTCCTCTAATTACCTATATTGCCACTATTTGGATTTAAACTTTAGTGCTCTGCAATATTGCCACTATTTGGATTTAAACTTTAGTGCTTTGCAATTCCTCTCATTATCATGGAATCTAATCCATGTTTTTTAATTTATGGTATCCTATAATCTCTCTATATTTAAGCTCTATCTCTAAAATAACTATAGAATAAGTAAGGTCATTAGACATTGTCTAGAGTTAGGAAATTAGGGTTTAGTGATTTGCAATTCTTTTGATTATCATGGAACTTGTTCCATTTATGTTATCCTACAATCTCTGTATATTTAAGCTCTATAAGTAAGGCCATTAGACATTGTCTTAGGGGTTACCTATATCTCTTCCAGGAGTTACCTATATCTGAAATTAGGTATTACCTATATTGCCACTATATAGATTTAAACTTTAGTGCTCTCCAATTCCTCTGATTATCATGAAACCTAATCCATCTATATTTCCACTATATGGATTTAAACTTTAGTGATTTGCAATTCCTATGATTACCTATATTGCCACTATTTAGTAAGGTCATTACCTATATTGCCACTATTTAGTAAGGTCATTAGACATTGACTAGAATTAGAAAATTAGGGTTTAGTGATTTGCAATTCCTTTGATTATCATGGAACGTGTTCCATTTATGTTATCCTACAATCTCTCTATATTTAAGCTCTATCTCTAAAATAACTATAAGCTCTATCTCTAGAATAACTAAGACCATTAGAAATTGTTTAGAAATTGTTTAAAATTAAGGAATTAGGATTCTCTATATTTAAGCTCTATCTCTAGAACAATTATAAAATAAGTAAGGTCATTAGAGATTGTTTAAAATTAGGGAATTAGGATTTTGGATGGGAGAGTGCAATTCTAACCTATCAACTATTTTTTGAATACTTATGGAAATGGTCTTAAAAAAAGCACCTACAAATCATACCAATTTTGTAGTTCAAATTTCTTCTATTAAGAAGAAACTACCTATTATCATATTCCATCCTTTGAGAATCATTCCAATTTCGTTGTTATTTCTTGATTGAGAAAAATCCAAATGAAATTTTTAAAATTTAAAATTGGAAACTTTAAACCCAACTTATGGTTAATTCAAATACTTATTTCGTCTTTATAATGACACGAGTTTATGTAGGATGGTTAAAGTTGAAAAAATAGCACACTTATAACAATTTTCTCTATGCTTAAAAATTGTATACTTCACACTAGGCATTAACAACAAATATATGTGTTTAAAGTTTTTTCTTCAAGTTTGCGAGCATTGACCAACTTATCTTGTTAATTCAAATAATTGTTTCATCTTTATATTGACGAGTGTTTATTGTGATGGTTAAAGTTGGACAAAATATCACACCTATAATAATTTTGTCAGTGCTTAAAATTTGTACTTCACACTAGCATTAACAACAAATATGTGAGAGTTTAAAGTTATTTCTTCAAGTTTTTTAGTTGTATATTTATTAGTTTGTGTCGAAGACGTAGAGGGACTATAGCGATAGATAATTTGTTGACTTTATATTAGTTTGTCCTTTGACTACAAATATTTGCATAATCTCTATTATTGGAACTAGAGAACTAAAAACATTGATTTGTATATAATAAAAAATACCATATATGTCATGATCTGATTGGATAACAGATTGGAGGTCTTATTGCCCGCTTCACTATTCTCAATGCTTTATATGTTAGCATATCCAAAGTTTGTTATCATCTATGATCTTTTTGAATTTTTACTATTTTTATTAAAATGTTTAGATATCCAAAGTTTTGAGCATGGAGAGTCAATTTTTTATTAGTTGACTTCATATTAGTTTGTTCTTTCAATGAATTTTTGTTTGCATGGTCTCTATTGTTCAAACTATTGTTACTATTATTACCATTTTTTTTATTGTTATTATTTTATATTATTAGAAAATAATATAATATTTATTTTGCTTACATAACAAACCTACCACACTACATTCTTTCCTAAATATTTACACAGCGCGAGGCCCTTTGGCGGTCCTAACAGACTTAATTGTTTACCTAAGAGGCCTCACAGCCTTAATTGTTTACTTAACATGCCTGTTACAATACATTTTCCTCTAATTTTTTTTATGCAATGTTCTCTGCAATGAATATGGGCAATATTGTTCTTCAGCGGCATTACTGGTTCATTGGTTGATGCTTGCTCGTTGTTTGTTCAGTGGTTTCTTTTTTGCATGTTGTTGTTGCTCTTATTTTCCTGTTGGTATTCTTGCATTTTGTACGCTTGGGACTCTGCAACCGTGATTGAAACCGCGCTTCTGTCGTTCCCCATTGACGAGTGGGTTTTGGTGCCATGTTTACCTTCTTATTTGTTGTTTGTTATTTGTTATTTCCAGTTTGCAAGTGAAAAATTTTAATACTGGAGATCCCTGAGTCAAAATCCTCTTGCAAAACATCTTTGTATGTCGTTGTGGTTGCAATGGAGGTGGGTTCTATGTCGAACATTGGCGTTTAGGAACGAGACGAAGACAACATTACAGTCTTGCTTCTCTGGTCGTAGTAGTCACATACAAAGATGGGTTGTAAGAGGATTTTGATCGCTCCAAATATTGAAAAATCTTACTTGCAAACTGGGAAAAAAACAAACAATGAATAGGGATGCAACCATGGCACTGAAACTTACCCGTGAATGGGGAACAATAGAAGCGCAGTTCCAATTGAGGATGCAAAATACCAATCATGCAAACTGCAACTTTCTTAAATGTTTACACAGTGGAAAACCTTTGGACGGTCCTCACATACTTAAATGTTTACCTGACAGGCTTCACAGCCTAAAATGTTTGCTTAATAGGTGTGTTACAATACATTTTCCTCCAATTTTTTGATACAATCTTGTCTGCAATGGATTTGGCCAATATTGATCTTCACCGGCATTCCTGGTTGACTAGTCGATGCTTGCACGTTGGTTCGTTGGATGTTGGTTATTGTTGTTTGATTCAACTTTGTAAATTTAAGGTCCTGCAGTTGTAGTTGGGCCTTTTGGTACTTGTTCACTAGTTTGTTGCTTGTTGCTTGCTCGTGTTTGCTTCAACTTTGCAAGGTTGGGGTTCTGCATCTGCAGTTGGACCTGTTGTTGCAATTTGCATACCCGGGGTTGTGCTTCTGTCCTTCCCCATTCACCGGTGGGTCTTAGTGTTGTCGTTGCATTCCTGCATTACCTAACAATCTTGTTACAATACATTTTCGTCCAATTTTTTTTATTTTTATTTTACAGAGCTCTCTGTAGTGAATATGGAAAATATTGTTCTTCAACGACATTGTTGGTTCATTGGTTGATGCTTGCTCATTGCTTGTTCACTGGTTTCTTGTTTTCATGTTGTTGTTGCTCTTATTTGCCTGTTGCTCTTGTTGCAGTTTGCAGGCTTGGGATTCTGCAACCGCGGTTGGAACTGTACTTTTGTCGTTCCCCATTGATGGGTGGGTTTCATTGTTATGTTTACCTTGTATTAGTTGTTTGATGGTTGCTATTTCCAATTTGCAAGTGAAAAAATTAAATGCTGGGGATGCAGAACATTTTCATATCTAACTACTATGACCAGAGAAACAAGAGTGTAATGTTGTCTTGGTGTTGTTGTTGAGATCGTTGTTCGCCAAAGATCCTGCCTCTGTCGCAACCATAGTGACATGGAAAAGGTTGACAAATCTATGACAATTGCATTCAGAAGAATACACAAAGAACATGAAAGAAATCGTATTGATACTATGCAAATGATACGTGCACTTGGAAATGCATTGCTTAATCTTCAACAAATCTCTGCTCAACAAACATTCGATGTTGCACTTTCCCTGCCCCTGGACTATGGTTCAAGGAAATGTGTTTTCAGAAACACATCTCCACTTGAAAAACACAAATTGGAACATGGTTTTGCAGTTGGACCACCAAAAATACTATTAAAATAAAATAATATGAAAAATGTTGCAATAGGTATAAACAACATCTATTTTTGGACTTGAACCAGAGTTTGTCGAGCTCTAACTATATTTCATAGTTGAAAATGTTTTTCCCATAGTTAATGTGTTTCTATGGCTTCATAATTATCAGACTAAGTGTTGTTGTGTGAGGGATAAATTTATTATCTCCTTTTCTTTTTTCTCTTCTATACTTACCCATTTTTTCCTTTTCTTCTTCCCCTCTATTATCCATTTATGGTTCTATACTTAGTCGTGTTTCTATGCTCGCGGGTTCTCGGGGTGGCGAACTAAAAAATCCTCATCTCCATCACGAGTCTGACAAACCGTCATTCGTTTGCATACTTAGCCAATTTTATGACCGCGAGTTCGCGGATAGGCGCTATCGAACTCTGGTGCCCCGTGTTCAGGGTATACATCTTGCACCAAAAACTTCAGTGATCCACAATTCGACCTCAGACTCCTCGAATTCTCAAGCCTGACTCTACCTACGATGATTCCATATGACCGACCCGCCTTTCCATACTTAGTCGAGTCTTCAAAGTTTCACGGGTTCATGGACTCTCGGGTTCACAAAAGTTTGAAAACATTTTTTGCTCCCCTCCATCCGCACCACCTTCCACCCTTCCCAATGCACATTAATTATGCTTTTACTAGTGACAAATCACGAGACAAGTTCGAAAATATTGGCATTAATAAGCGGAAAGCTCAAGGACATCTCCCATTAAAACGCATTAACGGGCGAATATTATGGGATCTAATGTTTTTTTTGTGTCCATATTGAATTGGAAAAAATTGTTGGTTATTTTAGTTTTTTTAAGGCATCATCATAGTAAGAGTGTAATATTGTGCTACCCCACTATCATCCACAAAGGTCTTGATGTCATGTCCTTCTTTAATACTGTGCATATATTATAGGTTGTCATATTTGAGAATATGTTTGTATCTGGAAATGTTAACTGATATATTATTAGTGACAACTCACCACACATATTCGAAAATATTGACATTAATAGGCGAAAATATCGAGGACATCTGTCATTAAAACGCATTAAACCAAGATTTACGGAAGATTGTACTATCATCCTCCAACGTTCATTTTAAATACTTATTCCCATTTCCCTTTATCATCGAAAACATGGGCTTTAAGGTGCCTTCATTGTAATGTTCCTTGTCATCCATGTGTGAGACAAATTAGAGATGCCATTTAGGCCCAATTGAAAGACGAGGGAATGGTTTTATGTGATGTCAACTTTGACTGAAAAAAATTATGTTAGCCAACATAAAATCAGACACAAAAAAATCAAGTATCTTATGATTGGTATTTTTCCTGTATTCGATCCTTTGGTTGGTTAAAAGGCCAGCCTGAAGATTTGTATGTTGAAATTCTTTGTTTTGTTACTAGAAATTGGAAGGGGCTTTCAAGTCACCTGCAAAATTCTCCTTTGTTGAAGTATATAGCTTCTTCCAACAACACAAATTTGGCAAGTGTGTCAAATCCTGCAAACCACACACGAATTTAGCTTTCGTCAAAGGAATCGCACATATCGTGGCTTGCAAAAGGGTCTGGAATATTCGGAAATGACTCCAAATATTAATCCATGCGCGAATATACTCAGAAGGAAATTATAAATTTGGATCCTCACGAATGTGAGAAACTGTATGGGTGGTTGAATCAACATCCTAAAATTATAGAAGTTTCTATTTCAAAGATTGTTGAGCGACTTCTAGGTGTGGTAACAGACTTGATAGAAAGTCAGCTTCTTTGTCAAAATTTGTTTACCGACCTCTGGATGTAGTAACAGACTCCAGATACAATCAACTTTCTATCGGTACTGAACATTTTTTTCACTATTCCTATGCATGTGCTTGCATCTGGGTCGAGTAGCTTGCCACTCTTTGCAAGAATATTCTCCTGGTAGTTGAAAGTGGGTATATAACCAAGGAATGAGGCTCTCAAAAGTTTATGATGCCTGCATCGACATGTAACTAAGAAACGTTAATGGGAAGTAATTCTGGACTATGGACTTTGCAACATTTTCTGAAGATTACTTTATACTACCACCTTCTGTAAAAAGTTTGACGTATTCAGGTAATGATTTGGTTTCTCAATATCACCTTTTACTACCACCTTCATGTAATCATTTTGTTTCATTCTTTAGAGGAGACCTTGATGTGGTGGATATTCTAGAGTTGTTTCCATCGAATATCAATCTTCCTGTTGTTTCTCATGCTTTGAATAAGGAGAATGAATTTCTTCTGTTGAAGTAAATCCGATATTTGAAAAAAAAAAAAGCAAAAGTTGCTCGATGCTTGAAGTATTGACTTGTCTCGTTCAAATAAATCGCCATGGCCTCGCTGCAAGCGTCTCTGGAGTTGTTCATAAGGATCACGGGTCGATAAGCACAAAGTGCCTTCCTGGTCAAAGAGTGCTTCCATCACCAACTTGTGTTTACATAGGTTTTTTTATTGCTACCTTCTTTCTCTGTCTTGGTGGTGGATCCTTCTATCCCAACCGACATGATGGAAACAAACTAGTTCTAGGGAATTTGATCGGTTCTGGGGATCTCAGTTGACTATATTTTAATTTCGGTTAACTTAAAAAGGTTTATGCGTGCAACCTAATGTTAGACATAGAAAATACAATTTCTTATTTTTTTAAATATAAAACAATGTATTTTTTTAACACATGACTGTTCGAAAAGTTCCAGGAGTTGTTTGGGATTCACGTCCTTCAAGGATGTTAATTAATTACACAATTAATATTGCTTGGGTCAATGCAATCGACATGTCGTCGACTATGGCAATCACATTAACACTGCAATGTCAGATAATAAATGTCTAACATGTAGCTAATGTCGAGGTCATCATCGCACAGGACACCCAACCTCCAAAGATTTCCAGACTCAAAGAAACACTAAAGTAGATGCTCTTTGTAGGTCTGACAATACTGCAGTCTAATTGCTTTGCCAATGACAAGCATGCTTGTTCAGTGCATTACCACCCTGCACTCAATGACACTGTTCCCATTGTCACCGCCCGTGTCAATGTCCGAAGTTGAAGCTATCTGGAGACTGGAGTCACTGTCAGTGTGGATGCCTGAAGTTGAAGCTACTTGGAGCCTGGGGTCATGACTTGTTACACTTGACATTAGTACCAGTAGTGATCAAAAGTTGATTGTATGTCGAGTTTGTTACTACATCCAGAGGTCGCTCAACAAACTTTGAGATAGAAGTTGGTTGTCTGTCAAGTCTGTTACAACTTTGAGATAGAAGGTTCTATAATTTTAGAATGTTGATTCAACCACGCATACATTTTCTCACCTTTGTGAGGATCCAAATTTATAATTTCCTTCTGACTGTATTCGAGCATGGAGCAATATTTGGCGTCACTTCTGAATATTCCAGACCATTTTTTGAGCCACGATGTATGCCACTCCTATGACGAAATATATATTCTGGTGCAATCTGCAACATTTGATATACTTGCCAAATCTGTGTTGCTAGAAGAATCTATATACTTCAACAGAGGAGCATTTTGCAGGTGACTTGAACGTCCCTTCCAATTTACAGTAACAAAACAAAGAAATTTAACATCCAAATTGTTCGCGTTCAAATGGTCACCAGGTGAGCAAATGGAGAGCGCTTGCATACCCTGTTGGGTCTGGTAGGGTAGAAAAACTATGGAGCAAAGGGTTAAAGGAAACAAAACTAACTACAATCTAACTATCAACTGAAAACAAATAACACTGCGAAAATAAACAAAGAGCATCAAACACAAGACACAGGGGTCATCAATGGTTTCAGGCTGGTGTATTAATGAAACCAGAGCACGCTGAAGGAAGAGACCAAAGGCTCCTTCTCCCCCCAGCGGAAGGCTCTTTGGGGCCCTCACACAATGCTTTCCTTACAAATGAGATGAACTGCGCACAGCAGTGAAAGAACTCTGGGTGATGCAGCTGATGGGTTGTTGTTAAAGGATGAGCCCTTAACCATCTAAACATCATAACGGTGCTTAGAATTCCTTGCCAAAATAGTGTACCCTCATGGAATTTTATAGCAGCTTCACGGGCGGTCACGTAACCTTCTCCAAGTGTGAACAGGGACCCTTTTAGGGTTTATTTAGGTCATTAACCCACCGATTTTGCAGATCCGGCTCTGATTTGAGAGTCAAATCATCTTGGGGGCCGGTCCGTAGGCGGTTGGGAGGCCGACCTATTCAATTAATGCGCTGTATTAGTAGATGCACGGGTTTCTATGTTGACAGTCGCGCGTCGAGCGCGCATGCGCTAATAACACGTTTTTGTCCTGCGCATGCGCGTGCGCGCCAAACTGCTATAAAGCACCCTTCAATTTTTGGTTACTTTGTATAGTTTTTGGCCCTTCTGGAGTGCTGTGAAATTAATTCAGTGCCATGAATGACTTCATTGTTGTTTTGATGATGTGGAGTTCTTGTCGCCATGTGCAGACGAAATTCCAGTGATAACAGATGCCCCCTGATGGATGAGGTTAGGAGCATATGTATAGCCGAAATCCATCAATGTTTCTTCTACTGAGAATGTTGTTGTAAGGGAAAGCAAGAGTGGGACCGTTCGGAGCGATCCGTTGGAGAGAGAAGGAACCGGTATCTCGACCTTCTGAGAGACGTGCAGAGAAAAAATATACAACTGTGTACAAATGAGGCAGGCATGCTCCATGCTCGTGTGATGTAACTCTGAAAAAAGATGACGGAAGTGTTGGTGTAGACAATTGCAGCGCCCTCGGGGGCGGTAATGATAAAGGCAGAAGAGAATTCTGTAAAGGAACATACTCTGAATAACCGACAATGATAGCTGTAATAAGCAGCGACGATGATGTGGGCATTGATGGCCCTACCACGTTCAGAGGTCTTCGGCAAATGGCGAAAATAACTGCAACAGTCGCAAAGTAAGACCCACCATAACATGAGAGAGTGTTGGCGTCGAATGTTATGGGGGCCAACGACAGCAGGGAGCAATGGTGTTTCACCCTGTGCCGTCCGAGATCTCTCATTAAAATAGAGAATGAGAATCAAGATACTGTCGCCCTTCTGGAAAAGTGTGCTAATGTCGACAAAAAGGGGGACGTGACTCCCAGAAGCAAAAAGGTGCTCTGTGGAATCTACTGAGGTGAGGAAGTGGCAGAGGTACATGGACGAAGTCAAGAAGTGGGATGACTCAAGACTGCCCTTGGTTGGAGGATATATAAGAGAAACAGTGGCCGCAACCGTGTAACAAGGGCGAGTGTCAGGGGGACGACAAGACCGGTGCTAAGTTGTGCCAGAGGCGGGACAAGGTGAACAAATTCAGAGGGAGGGGTAACTGACCTGTGGGGTACTCTGAAGATATGGACGATGCCGGCAAGGGTAAATGATAAGTACTGCTCCAATCCAAGGGTGACATGGGTAGCGTGTGGCCAAAAGAAAGCAAGTCGCCAACGGTGACGACGAAGAATGTAATGACTGAAGGTGAAGGTATTTGTACAATAAATAATAAATAATAAATAATTTTGGGGAGAAATGTACAAATACAGAAACGGGTGCCCCAGTGTGAAATGCGTGCCCCAGGGAGGGCAGAATTGTCATGAGAAACTGATGAAGGGTGGGGGCCC